>JBBPBT010000345.1:546068-559734 GCA_037974875.1 Cicer bijugum | reverse complement strand
AGATTATGTTTTATAATTGTCTCATTGTAAATATTAATATTAGGGATTTAACCTTCCATTTCTTAAAGTGGTTCAAATAGAGAATAACTTATCCATATTAATTTTTCACAATAAATAAAAACTATTTTATTTTTCTCAAACACTAAATTAAGAGCTTCACAGTTTTTCCATAGTCTAATATGAATCGTTGCAGATTGGTTTTTTACAAAAGATATCATATGGTATTTGTTGTGAATTTTAACTTTGAAATTTATTACATATTTTATAAATTAAATCGTTCTTATTATATTTTACATTGATAGTTAGATTGATGAACTTTAGAACACCAGATGAATTGTAAGAATGAGATATCAGGTTCAATATTAAGAATTTGAATTTTCTAAAATTTGCCTATCATAAAATAAATAAAAATACTAATCTAATTTTTAATCTTAAAATCTTTTTAAGTTTATCGATAAAAAGAAATTTAAAATGAAGGAGTGTTTTAATATTTTAAATGAGTTGTCACAAGTTGACCTTTGAGTTTTCTATCTATTTTGTATTATGAATTTTCATGATAATTAATAATTCGTCGCCATATATAGATATAACTCCAAGACACCTTATACAAATCACCAAAAGTTTACACTTTCTACTAAGTGCAAAACCAGAGTACAAGGCAAGATTCCTAATTCCTATCCCAAACCTTCAGCATGATGATCATGAAGTACTTATCTCTAATTTACAGTACTCTAAAATTTGTAATAGATTTTCTTGTATACCATCCCTTCCATAATTCTCAATTTCCAATAATTGGAGAAGATTACTACAATATATGCAATTATGACCCAATCCATGGTTCAAAGGAAGATGTAGATTGTGCAGTGTGTCTCTGCAAAATAAAAGAAGGAGAAGAGATTAGAGTATTGAGATGTGAACATATGTATCACAGAACCTGTTTGGATAAATGGATTAGTTTTAAGAAAGACACTTGTCCTCTTTGCAGAGAATCATTGAGATCAAGAAGAGTCACCACTGAGCTTGGAGCTGAAGTTCTATTATTTAATTTTTGTGCCATCCGTACAGATCGAGATCGTGATGATTGGTGGCTACGTTGAGTAATTTCCATGGCTTTGTATACCGATAGCAAAATTTATACCACATCTCTCGATGTAATTGTCATATAAAATTATGTGATTAAATGAATTTGTTGAGTAATTATCAATTAATTATCAAATTATTTTTTTCATATCTATTTCTCATTAGAAAGTTAATTTTGTTGAGTATATGTAAATTTGAAATCGTTTAGATTGTTATATGATAAATTGTAGACTTTAAAAATCAAACAATATCTATAATAAGATTTTCATTAAGGAAAATTTGAATCTACCTTAAGGAATTTGAACAAACAATGTTTAAATATATTTTTGATTCTTGTCAATATAACAGTTTTGAGTTTTAGTCTCTATAAAAAAATTTATTTTCATTTCAATAATATTAGAAAATTTTATTTTTGGTCCTTAACATCAAGTGGATGTTACAAAAACCTTAATTGACAAATGCAAACGTAGACCAACGTTTAAATATGTTTTAAGTCATTGTAAATATAACATATCCATGCAATATCCACAAACTTATTTTTGGTCTTTAACAAAAACGGAAGCCGACAAATAGAAGAAAACGTAAATTAGTCTTAGTGCTCTAATTAGAATATTAATTTAAATATTAAAATATATACTTATTTTTATTTGTTATATAAACATTGTTTCGGTTGCATTTGTTTAGATTAATTATTTAAATTTGTATTTCCGTTGGAGTTTATATACTTATTTTATTAAAAATAAGTATACAAATTATTTTTATTTGTTATTTAAATATTGTTTCAGTTAAATTTTTTTAGAATAATTATTTAAATATATATTCTCACTGGAGTTTGTATACTTAATTTATTAGAAATAAGTATACAAATTATTTTTATTTGTTATTTAAATATTTTTCGGTTAAATTTGTATTCCATTTTTTCCTCTATTTGTCGGCTTACGTTTTTGTAACGTTCAATTGATGTTAAGGATCAAAAATAAAGTTTTAGGATATTGCAGGGATGAAATCCAAACAGATATTTTTCAAAGACAAAAACTAAAAATTGTTATTTTTACAAGTACCAAAAACATATTTAAATGTGTGATCCACGATTCCCTTTGTCAATTAACATTTTTGTAACGTCCACTTGACGTTAAAGACCAAAAGTATTTTTTTTTTATTACAGGGATGAAATCCAAACAAAAAATTTACAAGGACAAAAACTAAATAATGTTATATTTATAAGAACCAAATTATATTTAAACCTAACAAAAAATAAAACATTTACACATGTGTTCAATTACAACATATATTTTGATAGAAAAATGTGAAAGTGTTCAAATGAATTTTCGTTCAACATTGAAGAATTAGGTGACATATTACTCGTAATTGATTTCTCTCTTTAAAAACGTCTGTTAGCCATCTTAAATCTATTATTTTATATTTAAAATAGATTTGATGAGTTAGTTCTGGGACTCGTCAGAGTCAAGACATGTCTCAAGGTTCAAAGAGCACTGACATAAGTATTTATAGGTCTCAAGGTTCAAAGAACTCTAATAGAGGTACTTATAGATTACCTACCAAAGATCAATCTGAAGGTGCAAACACTAGAAAGGGGTTGAATTGTGTTTGCCAAATTTGACAAATTTTTGATAATTTATAAATAAATAAATTAGTTTAGTTTTGGTGACTTACTTGGAGTAGAAGCAATCGGATTCAGATGCAACAAACAATGAAAACATAAATAATTTGACACGTAGATTTATCATGGTTCACCGCTAACTTGGCTGCATTCAGTCCCCTCATTCAAAAGGCTTTCATCCACTAATTCAAATACCTTGAATTACAAAGCACCTGACCCTCCATGTTAGTCTTCCCAAACATCCTGACAAGCCCAAAATTTTGAGGTACTAATCACCTTGACCCTACAAGTCAAGTATTTTCCTAATATAACTTGACAAACTCAGATTGAAAAAGGACCGAAACCATTATCGGGATGTATACAAAATATTGGAACTTGAGTAGTTGCTTCTAAAATGTTGATAATAATAATTCTCACACTCTAAGAAAAGAACACTAAAAAATATTTCTAACTCGAACAAGTAGTTGCTTCTTTATTCTGCTTTTTGATTATTTTCTTCTTTAGCCTTGAGTATCTTCTTCAAATCTTCTTCAAATATTCTTCAAATCTTACACAAATCATGATCATATCTTTTTTAATATTCTTTGAAGTTAAATATATTGTTCTCATAAAATACTATTGTTATCATAAAAACTTTAAGTATAAAATGAGTTTGGTTCCAACAATCTCTCCTTTTTTTATGACGGCAAAATTAGTATTTTTATGACAACTTTTCTTTGTATTTCATTGACTCCACATAACTTAGGGCTCCCCCTAAGTCTAAGTATCATTTTCACACCCACTTTATCAAATATACTTCTCCCCCTTTTGTCATCACATAAACAGACTTGAAAGTGAGACTTTTTTTTTTTCATTTTTTCATTTTTTTTAATAACATGAATATAACATAGTACAAGAAAATATAAAAATTAATGTAAAACTAAACTACTTTAAAGTTATCACAACATCAATCAGATATGAAGGTAAGATATAGGTTTTTCTTGATGAAGTCAAACCTATCTTCTGGTAGTGGTTTGGTGAATATGTTAGCTCATTGGTGTTTAGTGTCTACAAACTGAATGTTTAGTACCCCTTTTTGAACAAAGTCCCTAATAAAGTGGTGTTTAATTTCTATGTGTTTAGCTCTAGAAGGTAAGATATGGTTTTTGGTTAGACAAATGGCAGAAGTGTTATCGCAATAGATGGAAATGTTAGGTTCTAGGATTTTGTGGTCTATAAGTTGATGTTTCATCCAAAGTAGTTGAGAACTAAAACTAGTTGTTGAAATATACTCAACCTCTACTGTTGACATTGCAATAGTGTTTTATCTCTTACTTGACCAAGATATTAAGTTGTCATCTAAAAATGTGCAGTTGCCATTAGTGCTATTTCTCTCAAGTTTATCTCCTGCATAATCAGAACCACAGTATCCACTAAGTTTATAGTTAGGATATTTCTTGTAGAACAAGGTAAGGTTGGTAGTGCCTTCTAGGTATCTAAGGATTCTTTTAACATAAGTTAAATGTGATTCCCTACTGTCAGCTTGAAATGTTGCACATACACATACACTAAACATAATGTCAGGTTTGGAAGCGATAAGGTAAAATAGGGATGCTATCATTCCTCTATAGGCTTTTTGGTCAACTTTTTCGCATGAATCTTATTTTTCAAGTGAACAAGTAGGGTGTATTGGTGTAGCCATAAGTTTAAAATCACTCATCTTAAACTTCCTAATGAGCTCTTTTATATATTTAGTTTATACCTTTTTGACTTTATTGAATTTGTATCCCTAATAAGAACTTAAGTTCTCCCGTCATACTAATTTGAAATTCAAGCTGCATCAATTTAGAAAATTCTTGACAAAGAGTTTCATTCGTAGATCCAAAAATAATGTCATCAACATAAATTTGAATAATAAGAATGTTATCTCCTTTTGATTTTCTAAAAAGTGTGTTACCTACTTGTCCTCTTTCAAAGTTATTTTTAAGCAAGATGTTATTAAATCAATCGTACCACACCCTAGGTGCTTGCTGTAGACCATACATAGATATCCTAAGTTTAAAAACATGATTTAGAAATTCAGAACTTTCGAACCTAAGGGTTGTTTAACATAAACTTCTTCACTTATATAACTATTTAGAAAAACATTTTTGACATCCATTTGAAATAATGTAATGTTATTATTTACAGCTAAAGAAAGTAGGATATGAATAGATTATAACATAGAGAATGAAGCAAATGTCTCATTGTAATCAATGCCTTCTTGCTAAATGTAGCCTTGTGCGACAAGTTGTGCCTTTTTTTTTACCACTTCGCCTTTTTCATTTAGCTTGTTTCTACAAACCCATTTGGTTCGAATAATGTTCTTCTCTAGTCTAGCTAGGTACTAGATCCCAAACATCATTCATCTCAAATTCATTTAACTCTTCTTTAATTGCAAGAATCAATTCATCATTTGTTGATGCTTCGTCAATAGAGGTAGGCTCAATTAATAAGAGTAAGCCAAACAAACTAGTATTTTTAAGTGATGATCTGGTTCTCAAATGATCACTTGCACTTCCAATGATTAGAGTTTCAAAATGAGATGATTGGTACTTCTATCCAAATCTTTCTTCTGACTTATCTTGACTATTTATGACTTGATCAAATTCATCCTTTGAAGGTTTGTCATATTTTTCTAATTTTCTTGTATCCTCTTATTTTTCAAGTTATTTTGGTTTGTTTGCATCTGCTTCCTTTGGTTCCGATAAACCTGCATTATCATCATCTTGCTTTGCAATTTCAAAGTCAAGTTGTTTATCATCAAATTTAAGTATGGATTCTTCCACAATATGAGTTTCCCTATTAAACACACTTTTAGCCTTGGATCTTTCAGAGTATACAATGAAGGTACACTTTTGAGATCTAGAATCAAATTTACCAAGGTTATCCTTAGTGTTTAACATATAACAAGTATAACCAAATTATTTAAAATAAGAGATGTTAGATTTTTTACCTTTCCACAATTCATATGATGTTTTATTCAATATAGATCTATTATAGACTCTAATTTGAATATAACATGCAATATTAATTGCTTCAACCTAAAAGTGTTTTACAACATTTTTATCATTTGGAGTGATCGATTCTTTCTTTCTATAACTCCATTTTGTTGGGGTGTTCTAGGAGAGCATAAATTGTGAGAGATTCCATTCTCAACACAAAATCTTTTAAAGAACTTGTTTTCAATTTCTCTTCCATGATCACTTCTAATTGTTACAATCTGAAGACCATTTTCATTCATTATTTGTTTACAAAATATGATAAACACTTTCTGGGATTCATCCTTATTTCTTAAAATTTTTACCTATGTTCATCTAGTGTAATCATCTACTATAACGAAGCCATATTTCTTTCCACTTAGAGAGCCCGTTTTCATTGGTCCAAAGAGATCTATATGTAAGAGTTCAGTGGGCTTTAAGGTAAGGACTAAGTGCCTAGGGGTAGAGCTGTCAATTTGACAAGCCCCCCTAATTATTGGCCCCAGCCCACATTTTGAAGAGGCCAAAAAAATTAATAATTTAAAAGGCCCCTAAAAGCAAGGCCCCCTAAACTAAAAGCCCCCTAAAAATTTAGGGGCCTAGGAGGCTCATAGGCCCACTTTTTTAAAAAAAGAATCTATTTATTTATTTTATTTTTTTGATAAAATATGTTCGATTTTATTTCGATAAAAATTTCTGATTCTCTTTCGATAAAAATTTCCGATAAAAAATTTCTGACTTTTTTCGATAAAAAAAAAACATTTCCGATAAAAAATTTTTGATTTTTTTACGATAAAAAAAGACTGATTTTTTTTTTGATAAAAAATGTTCGATTTTTTTTCGATAAAAAATTTCTGATTTTTTTCGATAAAATATTTCCGATTTTTTTCGATAAAAAAATACTGATTTTTTTCGATAAAAAATTTTCGATTTTTATTTGACAAAAAATGTCCGATATTTTTTTCGATAAAAAATGTCTATTTTTTTCGATAAAAAATGTCCTATTTTTTCGATAAAAAATTTCCAATTTTTTTCGATAAAAAATGTCCGACTTTTTTTGGATAAAAAATGTTCGATTTTTTTTCGATAAAAAATTTCCTTTTCTTTTTCGATAAAAAATTTCTGATTTTTTTCGATAAAAAAGTCCGATTTTTTTTTGATAAAAAATGTCTGGTTTTTTTTCGATAAAAAATGTCCGATTTATTTTCGTTAAAAATTTTCCGATTTTTTTTCGATAAAAAATTTCCGATATTTTTTCGATAAAAAATGTCTGTTTTTTTTTCGATAAAAAATTTCCAATTTTTTTCGATAAAAAATGTCCGATTTTTTTTTGGATAAAAAATGTTTGATTTTTTTCGATAAAATATTTCCCATTTTTTTTTTGATAAAAAATTTCCTATTTTTTTTCAATAAAAAGTTTCTGATTTTTTTCGATAAAAAAATCTTAAAATTAACAAAATATTGGGGGCCTATGGGCCCTTAGAGCCCCCTCCTTTAGGCCCCATGAAATAATGGGTCGAAATTAATAGGCCCCTTAAAATATTATTTTAATAGGGGGCCTAATAATAAAAGAAGAAAAAAATAAGGGGGTCTTGTAGTTTGGGGGCTTTTTTTGACAACTCTACCTAGGGGTAAAGAAGTTTTTTGTTTGTTTTCCGTTTGGACAAGCTTCACACATAATTTTAGTTTTGTAACTAAGCTTAGGTAGACCTTTAACTTGTTGAACTTTATTCAGTTTTGAAATTAATCTAAGGTTTGTATGACATAATCTTTTATGTCAAATTAGTTTCTCTTCATTTACTGACATAAGAAACTTAACCTCTTGTTTATAAAGACTAAACAAATTTATCTTATAAAGGTTGTTTTGCCTCTGACCTGTAAAGAGTACAAATCCATCCTTCTAACTAATTGTCTTGCATATTTTTTGATTGAATATAATATCATAATTATTATCACTTAACAAACTAATACTTAATAAATTATGCTTAAGACCTTTTACAAACAAGAAATCTTTAATAGAAGAAGTACCATTACCAACTGTACATTGACCAATGATCTGACCTTTTTGCTTTCCTCCAAAAGTCATTGTGCCTCATTTGGTCAAAGTTAGTTCTTGAGCATAGAATTTTCTCCCGTTACATGTCGCGAGCATCTACTATTCAGGTACCATGATTGGTGTTTTAATTTGATTGTTGAGGATATCTACAACAAAAATAATTTTGTTCTTAGGTACCCAAATTTGGTTGGGTCCTGATTTATTAGTCTTGAAAGTTTTCTTGTCTTTCCTTGTATTTAAAATGGAACAAGATAATTTGGAGTGACATTTCATAAAGCAAAAAGTACACAAGATATCAAAGGGAACAGGTTTAGGTTCAATTACAGTTTATTCAAATCATATACTTATTTTACCATTTCTACTAACTCCATAAATCATAGAAGCATATTTGCTTTTTTCCATATCATTCGCAAAAAAATCTTGAAATACTTGTTCATGTTAATGTTTATCAAAGTTACATGTGGTATTTTCAATTAATGTTGAACTATGATTGCTTTTTAAAGTTAGATTTTTAGCCTTAAGTTCAACAATATCAATTTTGAAATTTGCATTCTCTATTTTAAGTTCAGTAATATAAGGTTTCAGAGTTGCATTTTTTGTTTTAATTCAACACTTTGATTGTTTAAAGCATTAACTTTTTCAGTTATATTTGTATTTTCTTTCCTAAGTATTTTCAGCTTTAAAGACAATTTGTGATTATTATTTAAAAAATCTTTTATGAGTAAATAAATCAGATCGAGTAAAGTCAAAAAATACCTCAACTTTTTCATTTGTTGATTCACTTTCAGAGTCAGAACCTGTGTTGGATCTAGACACAGAGGTTGTATGAGCCATCATAGCCAAATCTCCTTGTTCATTTCTCTATATTTGAACATTCTGCTTTGATATGTCTAGGTTCATTGCATCCATAGAAGATGATGTTTTTCATGTCATATTTATCACCATTCCCTTTGTCGAATTATTTAGAATATCTTTGGGGAAATTTCTTGTTTCTGTTGTGTTACATCTTTTGAATTTTTTTGGATATGAAAGCAATCTCCTCTTCCTCTGAGTTCAAGTTATGATCATCTGAATCACTATCCTCTGATTCTGATGTTGCCTTTAGAGCCTTCTTTTGCTTAGATTTCAAGGTCAGATTCTTGTTCTTCTTCTAGGGCCTATCTTCTTCAAGCTCAATTTCATGTGATTTGAGAGAGCTGATTAATTCTTCCAACTTTAGAATATTCAAATCCTTTTGCTTCCTGAATGGTAGTATCTTAGGTCTCCACTAGCTTGTTAGACTCCTAATAATTTTCTTCACATGATCAACAATAGTATAACTCTTCTCAAGTACCTTTAATCATGAGATCGTGGTCTGGAATCTGGAAAACATTGTTTCAATGTCTTCATCTTCTTCCATCTTGAACAAATCATACTTTTTGACTAGGAGGTAGGCCTTTGCTTCTTAACCTTGCTAGTTTCCTTTATAGGTTAGAATCATACTATCATAAATACTCTTTGTTGTCTCTTTGTCGATACACTTATTAAACTCCTTGAAGGTGATTGCATTTGTCATGAATGTTCTTGACTTATGATGCATCTTGTACATCTTATTCTTTTCATCATTCATCTCCTTTCTTGGAAATTCAACACCATCACTATTCTTTGAAGCAATATAACCATCTTCCACCAACTCCCAAAGTTTAGGATCTTGTGAAATATAGAAACTTCCTAGCCTGTCTTTCCAATACTCAAAACGTTTTTCCATCAAACAGATATGGTATGTTAATGTTTCCTCCAACAACTTCTTCATTGAATCCATACATATTGAACCATTGGATCTTTTCTAGAGCATTGTAAAGTGTCCAACCTTGAAACCATACTCTAATACCAATTGAAGGTGAAAACACGAGTAAGGGGTTGAATTGTATTTGTCAAAGTTGACAACTTTTTGATAATTTATTAATAAATAAAAAACTTGTTTCGTTTTGGTGACTTACTTGGAGTAAAAGTAATCAGATTTAGTAGAAGCAAGCAATAAAAACATAAATAATTTGACACGTAGATTTATCTTGATTTACCACTAACTTTGTTACATGTAGTCCCCTCATTCATATGGTTTTAATCCACTAATTCAAATATCTTGAATTATAGAACACCTGACCCTCCAAGTTAGTCTTTCAAAACAACCTGACAACCCCAGACTTTTTAGGAACTAACCACCTTCAACCTACAAGTCAAGTCTTCTCATAACAACTTGACAACCACAGACTTTTGAGGAACTAACGACCTTGAACCTACAAGCCAAACCTTTTCCTAACAACCTCACAATCCTAGATTGAAGAAGGAACCAAACCACTATTAGGTTGAATACAAAAGATTGGAACATATGTAATTGATTCTAAAAAGCTGATGACAATAATAACTCTCATACTCTAAGAAAAAAAACACTCCAAAAATATTTCTAACTCGAACAGGTGTTTCTCTTTTAGAACTCTAAGACTACTTTTTCTGTTTTTCGATTATTTTCTTCTTCAGCATTGAGTATCTATATATAGTTAAAATTTGGACTTTAATTTAGTGTTTGTTTAATTCTGAATTGTATTTTGTTCAAATTGCGTTTGTAAATTATTCAAATTGATTCTATTCATATTTTGCTGTAGATAAATTTTGATCAAATCTTCATCAAATCTTTTTCCAATGTTCTTCAAACCTTCTTCAAATATTCTTCAAATTTTGTTCAAATATTCTACAAATCTTGAGCGTATACTATTTCATATCATTTGACTTCAAATATCACTACTAGAAAAACTGTATGTAGCGTCGGCCAAAAACCGACACTAATTGACTAAAAGCCGACACTAATATTGATTTAGCGTCGGATTAGTGTCGGTGTCGGGCCTAGACTAAAACGGTCGAAGCTAATATATAGCGTCAATCAAATACCATCCGACGCTAATATAGCGTCGGCCTAACCTATGCTAAGTCGACACTATCAATAAAATATAAGACATCTGACGCTAGTTATGTCCATTGCCACGGTAGCTTAAAAAATAGTTGCGTCGAATGACTGACGCTAAAGTCAACAAATGATAGTCAAGAAAATAGGTAGCATCGGTCCATCCGACACTACGGTCAAACTAAAAGAAATTGTATTCAAAATGCAGCGTCGATCTGGCCGACGCAAGTGGTCAACATTGAAAAGTCAACAAATGGTTAGCGTCGAATGAAGCCAACACAAATTTTAAATTTATTTAATTTTTTTAGCACCTGCTTAATTAAATTTTAACGCTTTCTAAAATAATTGATACTTAAGAAACATTAAATTGACAACATAACAAGCGCACCATAGTATTAAATAACAACTTAACAAAATATCATTTACACATACATCTATTTTGAGCAACGAGCATTGAGCACCCAACAATCATAGAGAATATGTTGTCCGTGTTTGGTATAGATTAATTATTTTTGCCATATTACTATATTCAAATGCTCTCTCCATAAGACTTTAATTAAATGTACCCTAAGCAAACATTTTCGGCATCGATCTTGTACGACGTGTTTATTCAACCTTAACTAGTTTTTAGAATGCTACAAGAGTTTGATAGCAAAAGAGAAATATGAAACTACCCATCATGCAATAAAGGAATGAACCACATTAACAGAGGCAACTTCCTATTCTGGATGAAGAGTATATCAGCATTAGAACAAGAAATCACTTGTAGTTTAATAAAAAGAAAATAACTATTTCAAAATAGAATACAAGCAATATAATGAAATTATCCCCTAAAATGGATTAAAAAGAAGCTTAGACTAGAGGTGAAAAAGTTCTGGAATTACCTCTTGTTGATGAGTCTTTATCAACTCCAATTGCCGCTCCAAATTTGATTGTGTCGCAACTACTTTTGCCACTTCAATCTAAATCATCACAATATAAATCAGCTATAGCTCAATCCTGCTAAATTAAGTTGTTTCCAAGTAGAAAATTATTAAAAATATCATTTGAAGACATATACAAACCTCAAGCGTTAACAGAACATCATGGTTCTGTAAAATCTTGCGATCCCATTCAGTTATCGCATTAGCTTGTTTACGAAACTTTTCGGTTCTATTTTGCAGCTCAGCATTCCACTCCTTGATAATCTACATAAGGTTACCAAATTAGGAAAGGAAAATAGTGAAACAGTAAAAATTAACTGAGAATCCATTAAACAATGCCAAACAAACTTTTTATTATAAAGAAAAGTTATGCAAACTGTAAAAATATTTGTTAGGGATCTATTCTATCCAAGGCTCTAAGTTATTCACTCATCAATAATAGCATAAATTACTAACATAATAAACAAAAATAATTTACGGAATGTATAAATGTATAAGGAACACATCAAGTACCTCCTCTACAGTCTTTCTTGTGATTTCAAATGGCAATTTTGGTGCAACAGCAACTGCAAGCTGATAGTTAAAGTAGCTATGCGTGTTAAGCAAAAACGGAAGTATCAAAACCATCATCCTATAACTTTTAGTACCCAGTCCTCATGCATAAACAATAAGTTAAAGAATAGTAATGGAAATAATGTGAGGAAAAATGAAGCACTAAACTAGACCCAATAAACAGCGAAATAAGTGTGATAACTTCTATTAGTAGAAAAAGCATACCAAAAAAATCAATTAAAAGTTTTAAGTGTAACAATGGATCATCAAAAAACACAAACTAGAAGAGTGCAGATGGAAGAACTTATATGAGAAAATTCATACTGGGTGACATGCGCGAGAATGAGTGACGTGATGGAAACAGTGATGCGACCGCGAGAGGTTGAGCTTCACGGTGAATACAAAATGGGTGATGGGTTCAAATGTTAGGGTTAGCTTCACTGTGAATACAGAGTGGGTGAGAGGATGAGCTTCATGGCATTGAGAGGGTTGAGAGTGGGTGATGGGTTCAAATATTAGGGTTAAAGGAAAAACATGAGGGATGAGTGTTGATGACGAAGTGAGAGTTCTGAGATGAAGTTGATATGTTTTTAGAAAGTATAATATTAATTTTCAAATAATACTAAGAAACTAAATTTTAAAAAATCATAACCTTAGCGTCGGCCATTTCGACGCTACATATTAAAAATTAAAAAAAGAAACTAGTGTCTGTCTTATTTTACTTAGCGTCGCCCCAACCGACGCTATGTTTGTAAAAAAATTAAAACAAAATTTGGTACTTCAGCGTTTGCTTGACCGACGCTACACCGACGCTAACCAGCATCGGAATCGAGGCCGACGCTAAATTTGGCAGCTAAATTGAATTTTTTTAGTAGTGTATATTATTCTCACAAAATACTCTTGCTATCATAAAAACTCTGTATAAAATGAGTTTGGTTCCAACAAAGCTTTGAGATCAACGTCAACAATTTAACCCACAATCTTGTGGATGGTGGACTAACTTTTTACCAACCTTTGTTGGCCCATCTTGATTCTTTGTTTAGGGATTTAGGTCATGATGCTAATATATTAACATACAAATTGAGTTATTCTTATTTGAATGATATTTTCAATTTTTAAACTTAAATGCATTTTTAATCCTTTTATTTTGTCAATAATGAACTCTTAATATCCTTATGTCTAAAACTGATTTTTCGATTCCTCATTAACTAATTCTTGTTATTTTTTTTTCCCACCATTTTTGATGATATGGCACTTAATTATTATGAATTTTATTTGTATATAAAAATATTTAAATTTTAAATTTATTTAAATTGTCTTTTAGAATTTAAAATTGTATTTATCCTATATTAAATATTTTGATATTTAAATTTATTACATTTCTTATAATAATTAATATTTATTTTATTTATAAATTAAAATATTTAATTTAATTTTATTTGTTATTTCAAAGTATAATATAAATAAATTACAAATTTATTTTAGTCACAAATGTCA
>JBBPBT010000345.1:523949-545636 GCA_037974875.1 Cicer bijugum | reverse complement strand
TCTTAAGGATTACAAAATGTAATATTAACACACAATTTAGGTTTTTTTATGGTATTTTATTTATAAAAAATATAGAACTTAAAACATTATTTATGCCATACATATATATATATATATATATATATATATATATTTTGAAGAAAAAAAATATAGAACTTTTTAGATGAAAAAATGATCTATCTATTTAGGATAAAGAGAATCTTAAACACATTGACCTTATGTTATCTATTGAAGTTACGGTTTTTTAAAAAATTAACCGTGTAGCATATTTTTTGAACATTGTGAGGGAAGGAAACTATCCGTACTTTGAAAATGTTTATGCAATTTTGTACATATGACTTTATTGAAGTTACTCTTTTAAAAGAAATTAACCATGTAGCATACTTTTTAAACATTGTGTGGGAAGAAAACTATCCGTACTTCGAAAGTGCTTATGCAATTTTGTACATATGACTTTCGCGCCATATAGTATGGCTGAAATTGTTAAAAGGGAAATGAAGTAGCATGATAAACAAAAAAGAGTGAATAAAAACATATGGATTAATAATGTTGTTTGTCTCTATAATATTAGGGATGTAATTGGACAAAATAAATTTAATTATCTCGAATATCTAAATAAAATTATTTTAAAAATTACTAGTTATTTTTGGATTTGGGTAAAAAATCAAACCAAACCAATGTAAACTAAAGATTATTAGTTCGGGTATTAGATTTTATAAGTTTTAAAAACCAATAAAAATCAAATCAAACCAACACTATTTATATTTTTTTATATATTTATTTTTTACATAAAAATCTAGTCCATTAAACAATTTTTTTTATACAACAATCAAATCCATCACTCATTAAGTTCAACTCCAAACTCTAGTGATCTCCTCACACAGACGCAGTCAAACTATGCCCTAACAACCTCTGATTCACTCATGCTCACTAGTATCAACAGTATTGTATCATCCTTCCCAATTCTCACCTTGTCGCCCACATCCCACTCGTCGAAATTGTGTCGCCCACATCGCCGCCTTTCACCTTGCTCTCTGTTTCTCTCCTCGCCACCACAATCCACAATTGTTTCTCTTATCAATCTCTGTTTCTCTCAAAATTCCATCATTTTACCTCACTCGATCATTTCTCACCGTTGTGACCTCCTCTCCATTTCTTTGTCTCTATTTCTTTCTATCGCAATTTGTTTCTCTCCATTGAAGTAACAAAGTTTGTTCTTTTTAGTTTTTTGTTTTTTCTATTTTGATTACTATTTCCTATTGTGTTGTATATTAAGAAAAGTTTTGATTGTTACTTTTTATTTTGTTACATTTTGATTATTGTCTATTTTGATTATTGTTTCATTTTTCTGTTTTGATGGTATTCCTTTTATGTTATTTACTATTTCCTTTTTCTGTTTTATCGTTTTATTCTTTTTTAAATCCAACATGAATCGAAGCAATCTGTATATTATTGATTTAATTTGGTTTGAATCTAGTTATAAAAAAATTAAAAACCAAACAAACCCATACATTTGAACCCAATACATGGTGTATTAGAAGATATTGCAATCTTACGTAATCATTATTAAGTGTCATTAATAAGCTAGGATAATAACTATAAAATGAAATGGAAATTCAATGATTTTCTACTATACCTTGTACATATACTCAAATATGTATTTTGTTGGATCTTAAACCATCTACAAAATATGTTACATATTTTGAGATTTATATTATTCGCTATTATAATTTTGAGATTTATATTATTCACAATTATCATTAGACAAAATATGCCTACGATATGTATTAATCACAACAAAACAATAACAAGAAAGTGAAATGTTATGCATGAACTTAGACTCTCCTTCATAATTTGGTATCATTTTAACTCTAAAGTACTTGGTTATGAGGTTTGATACTATGCTACCACTTGAGAGGGTGGATAATTCAATTTGACATTGTCCTCATAGATTCCCTCAATTCAACCTAAGACAAATATACACGACAATCAAGGTAAATGTGTGTTGCATGGTAGCTTTCGATATTTGGAGTGCTACCTCCACGTCACTTAGAAATTCTCCACCCGAATACCTTCAAGGTCTAATAATTTTTCCTTAAGTCTCAACAGTAGACCGCCACAATTAGACTTATTTAGTTGTACTTCTCCAAAATCACTAGACTTGTCAGGCTCTACCTATATGATAACAAAATAATCTCCACTTCAAAAATTAATATCAATTTTCTCCCTTGGTTGACCTATGATACACTATTAAGACTATCATCTCAAGAACCAATTGGAATCACAACTATTTCATCAACTTTGGAGTAAATTCAATATTTTCATCACAAATTTATAACATCGCTACCATTAATCATACATAATGACATAAGCTCATTACAAATTTATAGCATTCATATCATTAACGATACATCATTACATAAACTTATCACGAATTTATAACATCGCTACTATTTATCATATATCAGCATCACATAAACTTATAACAATGTATTCATCTTTTATTATCACATCACATAAATTCGTCTAATCAACATACAATTATAGAAAATTAAATCAATCAATACCTTATAAGTATTTCTATTTCAAATTTTAATCTTACAATTCTCATATATTCACATTAATTTATCTATCAAAGGGCTACTTCCATACGTAGCAAATCTCAGATGAATCCTTGGCAAATACAGTTTTCATTTTCATCTCACAATATATTACTAATGTTTTAAACTAATTTTTTATTAGCATTTTTTTAAACATGATTTAATTTCTAAAATATACTAATGTTTCAAAAATAATATTTTATAAAATAAAATAATTAATTTAATTACTCTTTTAAAATACATTAATAGTCAAAACTCTAATATTCAAAATAATCACTATAATTATACTTATTTTTTAAAATACTCACATTAAATTACTACCATCGTTAGAAACTATTTAAAATTATAAAATAAATAAATATAACATCAACACATTATATTAATTACTAAATCATAATAAATATATATAAAATCACAATGACATAACAAGTATATAAATATCAAGGAAATCAAATACAATATTACTACTATCTTAAGATAATTATTTATAAAATAAATAATAAAATATAAAATAATAATAGATAATTGGAATATAAATATATGCACACTTAACATCAGTCAAATACAAATGAAAATATCACATTATCTACGTACGTGCATATACATGTAAAATCCTCTAAATTTTATCTTTTAAAATATTACATTAAAATACTATTATTTTAAAAAAACATATATATAAAATAATATGTACAAGAATAGCACATCATAGAAAATAAATATATAAAAAAAACTAATTAACATATATTTTAAAATAATTTTAATATCAAATTTATTATTTAAAATCTTATTTTATTGAAAAAATAATTTATTATAAAATTAGGATGTTACATGAGAAAATATTAGAGTCTAAAAAGGCAGATGAAAAATTATGTAATGCAACGAGAGACTAGTTTAGAGGTTGTATAATCGTGTATGACCGACAAAAGGAATTTAAAGATGCAAAGTAAGAAAGTTGGTTTTTGGGGGATAGGTCAGATGAGAAGTACACGGGTAAAATATTGGAAGAGCTAGACATACCAATTGTCAATTTCTATACTCTTGTTAAAAAATTGAATTGCACTTAATGTCATTATTTTGTTACCTTTACACGTCTTTAGTTACAGTTTTTTAATTTATTTGCAATTGTGTGGATCAATATAGTTGAATCAATTATAGTTAATTAGCAGACTTTATACATTGTGTATTAATATGGTTGAATCAATTATAATGAATTAGCTGACTTTATACATAATAATCTAATAACAAATGCATTTAAAATTTTCTTATAAAAAAATATATAAATATTACCATAATTAACTAATACAACAAAGTAAAGGTCTCGTAAACATTTTAATATACATATTAAACTTGCAAACATATATACAATACTATCTAAATATACATTTCCAAATCAAAGATTGTGACAACTATCTAACTACAATACTATTTTAATAAGATTAACTTATAAGTTAATTAAAATGATACTATTAGACAATATTATTTTTCCGTTCATCTCACAATATATTATGCTCTTGAATTTAGATATTTTTTCACTTCTTATCTTATGTTGATGCTTTTACACATGAATATAATTCCACAAGCAAAAAGCTCTTGCTCTTTGACTCCTTGTCTATCAATCAATTTAACTCGATAATTTATGGATAAACGTAAAAAAATAAAAAAATTATGAGAATACACTCTAAAAATGTGAATTTCGAAATTGAGTTAGATAAACTTATCCCAAATCGGAAAACACTTTTCATATATTGCAGCCAATGTTCACACGGTTGTTTTGGTGTTGGTTTTACTCAAATTGGATTTACAATGCAGAAGAACGGTGTAAAATAACAAACTCCATACACTGAGAAGTTGAATATTTTAAAGAGAAATTGAAATTGTTAAAAATATTAGAAATTGTGTTTAATTGACTAATTAAATGATTAAAATAATATATGAAAATTTGGATGAAAAAAGATGAAGTTTTTTGGGATAAATATCGATGACTAGTTTCAATTTTCTTCGTTTTCTTTCAACGTGCAGCTACCCTATTTTATGTATCCTTATTTCTCTATGTCTTTCATTCTTCTTATTTTCAATTAATTTTTTAATATTATTTAATTAGGTTTTACTCTTGTATAGAAGCCTAACTCATAAAACACATTTTAGTTATTTATTTTATTTTTTAACAATTATCAAATCTAATATTTTTTAATATTTTTTTAAACACAATTTCATTAGCAAAACATTACAAATATTTTAAAACTAATTTATTATAAAAATTGGAGTGTTACAACTAAAAGACATAGAGGCAGCATGAGGGGAGATATGCAAAGCTTATATTTTGATGAGTTCCCTTTTTTTTTTTAATTAAATAAAATTATGTTTTCAGTTTTTAAATCTTAGCCATTAAAATTTAAATTGCCACTTTTTGCACCTTTGAGAAATAAACTTGACATGAATTTGAGGGTAAGAAATAGAGGAGAGTCGGACTTGACATATGCACAAAAATGCTGAAATACCAAACAAATTTTTGATAAATTTTGTAAATTTTTTGTGGATGCGTTTGTTTTAGATTTTTGTTGCAAATTTTATATTTTTCAACCCAAATTCATTTTCAATTGATTTTATAGTGTTTGTTTAAGATTTTTTAAGAAAATATTTTGTAAAAGAAATTATTTTTTTCTCTAAAAACAAAAAGTTTATTTTAGTAGCTTCTAAAGAATATCAATTGTGATAGATGAGAGAGAAAATGATAAATTTTGAAAAAAAAACCAAACTTAATGAATTTGTGATAGGAAATGACAAGACTATTCTTGCACTATTTCAAAAATTTGAAACTATCCATACTAAAATTTCTCTTATCATTTGTCAGTTGCGATCAACTTTGACACATTTCCATTCCATGTGTGTATGGTTGCATCATGTCTTCTTTGCCATGCACTTTTTCTTCTTGTCATTGTGTTTGTCTCTAATCTAGGTTTTCTCCATATCATTATTGCTTTGATCTATATTTGTGGTCCGATTTTAATATGTATGAACAATTTTTTTTTTATTGTTGAATGTTCTTTTAATGGAGCATGTAATTTTTTTATCTCTAGTTTTAAGGTTGCTAGTGTAAACTGAGAATTGAAACGATTTTTAGGTTCCTATAATATTTTTGTTATTTTTCAATTTTTGTGTGGCTAGTAAATAGTATGGATCCATCAGTTTGACTTATTGTCTTACATGTCTTTTTTATTGAAGACAACATCATAATCATTGTCACTTAATTGACTTATGCTCAATAAGTTATGCGTTAGTCCTTTTACAAGTAAAACATTTTTAATAGGATGAAGGGAACCATTACCTATTGTGTTGTGCCCAATAATTTTACCCTTCAGATTACCTCCAAAATCTACAAATCCTCTATTCTTGAGGGTTAGATCTTGGAACATACACTTTTTGTCTGTCATGTATCGTGAGCATCTACGATCTAAGTACCAAGACTGGTGTTTTAACTTTTTTGCTAACAATATCAACATGATAGATTATTTTATTCTTAGGTACCAAAATTTGGTTGTGTTTTGGTTTGTTAGTTCTAAAAGGTATCTTGTTTTCGTATGTATTTTGCATAGGACAAGATCTTTTATTGTGACATTTTATTAGGCAATATACAATAGCACTTACAAATAGGTTAGTCATAGTAGTTTCCTATGGTTCGTCAAAACCAATAGATAATAAAGGCATGTTTTCTTCTATCTATGTCGTTTGCAAGAAATTCTTGAAAGACTTTTTCATACTTAACTGAATTACTAACTCTATCCTTTGAAGTTTTTGAAATTTTTTCATTTAGAGTTAGATTTTTTCTTTTTATGTTTTCAAACTCCTTTTCAAGAGAACTACATTTATTTGTTAAGATTTCATGAGCTTCACTGAGAGATTTATGTTTTGAACAAACATTGTGATTATCGTCAAGAAATTTATTTAGCATATATATAAGTTCATTACGAGATAGGTCAAATAATACCTCAATTTCTTCATCAACGGATTCATTGTCATAATCATAGTCTTCCATTAATTCCATGTTTGCATGCAATTCATCTTCATCAAATGATTCATCAGAGTCATCCCAAGTAGCCATAAGACCCTTTATCTTTTCCTTGAAGGCTTTCCTTTGATGTTTTTCCTTCTCAAGTTTAGGACACTAATTTAAAATGATATAGTTCCTTTTCTAATATTTTGGGATCTTATGAACTTTCATTTATGGAAAGATTTCATCTTGTTGTTCCACATGTGCTGAATTTTTCTTGAGATAAAAGACAATTCTTCATCATCTGGGCTTCACTCTAATCGTTCAATTCACTTTCCTCTAAGTCTTTAGTAGCTAGTAGAGCCTTGGAGTTTGTTTTCTTCCCTTAGGATTTGAGACTCAAGGACTTTGACTTCTTTGGGATTATCTAAAACCAGTGCATTATCATGGGATCTTAGTGAACTGATTAGTTATTCCAGCGATAGTTTGTTTGGATCCTTAACTTCTTGAATTGTTGTTACCTTTCGTCTCCACTTGTTGGAAAACTTTTGAGGATTTTCTTGACGTGGTCAAACGTAGTATAACTTTTTATAGGGACCTTCAATCTAGAAACAAGAGTTTGGAATCTAGAAAACATTGTTTCAATCTCTTCATTTTCTTCCATTTCAAAGAGTTCATACTTCATGACTACTAAATTTGCCTAAGCTTCTTGTGCCTACTTATTTCCTTCGTAGTTGAGAACTAGAGCAACAAAAATACTTTTAGTTGTTTCTTTGTTGTTGCATATTTCAAACTCTTTGAAGGTGGTATATCATTCATCATAAAAGTTCTGGATTTAGGATGTATCTTGTATTTTTCTTTTAATAAGTGTTGAGATCCTTTTAGACATTTCAAAAACAAGAACGTCTTTTGAGGTCTCACATCCTTCTTCGACTATATCTCAGAGTTCAGGACCATGAGAGATGTAGAAACTTCTAAGCCTATCTTTTCAGTACTAAACTCTCCCTCCATAAAACACACGAGACATTTTATAATGTTTCCATCTATAACTTTGTCACTAGAGTTAGTCATAATAACACCTATTTTTACTCAAACACATTCACGTGCTCAACTTTAAGAACGAGCTCTAATGCCATGTAGACTAATAAGCTCAAGAAATAAGGGGTTTTGAATTGTGTTTATTAAAAAATTGTTTTAGCAGAGAAAATTTAAAAAATAGATACCAAACAAAACAGAGAGACAAAGTAGATTTATCCTGCTTCACCATAAACTCGGTTGCTATGTCCAATCCCTTCAACTTGAAGGATTTAATCTACTAATTCACAAATTGAATTAACCTTCTACTGAACACCTACTAGTCAAACTGACTGTATTCAAGTCTTCTCAACCATCTAACTAAGGGATGCAGGCACTACTGGGCTAGGTTACAAAAGAGAGGTTTAAGGGTTTTCTAAATAACTCTCACAACAAGGTGTTTATAATATATTATTAAAAAAAAAAAAAATTCTCAGAACTTAGACAAGATAAATGTTAAAGAGAAAGACTACAGAGATGGATGTAAATTGCTCATTGTGGTTTTTTTTGCTTTTCCTTTTTAATGAGAGTTACACGTTATTTTTATTGAAATTTTTAGTGTTTATGGTCGTTTTCCTTATTGCAAGAAATGAACATGTATCATAAATTTTTTATCAAGTATTTTGATATTGATTCTCCATTAAACCTTATAAAAGTATCCTTGAAATTGATTATGTGAATCAGGATATAGAGACAGAAGGAGTATAGGATATTGTGATCAAATTATGTCACACAGACCTTCGTGGTGTTTATCGAAGGATCCACAAAAGCTTTGTCTTCTTCGGAGTGTTGACTATTGTCCAAGTTTTGAATTATCAAATAGTTGACTATTATTTAATTCAGACAATCAAACATTTGCATGATTAGTCATAGGAAAACAATAACTTGCTTATCACACATATTAGAAGCAAAGTAGTCAGATATTTGTTGTAGTCGTCAAAGCCATACTAATAAAATCATTACTTGCATTAACAAAATCACCAGAGGCGATTCCTTTAACTTATATCAAGCATCATAGGATGCATTGTGAACTCATAAGAATAACATGTTCTAAACACTACACACTGACACAGAACATTAGCTCTTTAAATTGTTCTCACAAAATAATGTTGTTATCATCAAACACATAAGAGTGATAGTTCTTTAAACCAAAATGGTTCTAACAACTCTCTCATGGAAGATCATCATCTAATCCCCCCATTAAGGAAGTATGTATAATAATTGCGTTTAAATAAATCATCATTTGGTCAAACTTATGGCCATGTCAAAACCTAAGAATAATTGTTTTGTCAATCCTCTAACTACAAGGTCTAAAGTCATTCCTCTATTTGGTAAATGATAAGATCTTTGCCTATGATGTATAGTGTGTATGATACATCATCTAACACTCACATATACGAAATCATAGTACTAGAACAAATCACTACATTTACGGATTTTGAAAAAAAGTTATCAAAACCAAGCTAACTCTGCATCTAGTTAAAAGATAATCTGAACAAAATGTATGACAAAATCTTGTAAGACATACTACTAAATTTGCTAAATGATTGTCTATAATCAGTCAGGTACTCTGCAATTTATTTTATTATTCTATGTGTATTTGTTTATCTTGATATTTTTTATGTGTGTTTGTGTTTTATTTTCTATGTTGTGTATTTGTGTAGTCCATTCCTTCGCGATCCATGTTTTCCTATCATTGTTCATTTTGCATGTGTTCTCTTTGAAAATAGATCTTTGATTACTTTCGTTAAAACCATGTTCTTGATTTCTTTTTTATGCTTATTTAAACTTCTCTCTTTTCTAGTGTTTTTCAAAAATCCTTTAAGTTATTAACCTTTCTTTCTCAACCCAAATCCTTTTTCATCCAAAATGTTTTAAAACATTTAATGCTCAACCTCAATTGTAAAATGTTCAGGAATCTTGAAATTGTTACATTTGTGAACTCTATCAACCAGATGGATTATACAAGAACGCTAACAAAATGGAATCAATTGTTCACTTGGTGCGACCTTTGGGATGTCAATGTCACATTCATTTTTTAATTATCTTGAATACAAGAAAGATGTAAGAAATAGGGCAAAGGACTGTGCCTCAATGTCTAAATCCTTTAGATTGGATGGAAGTCTGAAAGTAATAACAAATAAAGATTGGAGCACCTACAATTTTATAAAAGATTTATCTTTGGAAGAGTATACCTCCAACTCAATAGTTAGAGAAAGTCCCACCAAAGAAGTCAAAATAATTAGAGAAAAGGGAAGACTACATCATCTTATTTTCCTTACTTACGTTTGCAAGTTAGAAAGTAGGCTCCTTAACATGAAAACTTTGTCATCACTATCTCAAATAAAAGTTCAAAGAAGAGACCCTTATTTATGTAGTAGGAATTGGTGATTCAAACTTAATATGTGATATAAATTAATAGATCTAATTTAGAAAGCATTAGAAAGACCATTTTTTTCACCTTCCTATTTTTATCCTCTATTTTGTCCTTTTTCTTCTGTTGTCTTTTGTTTTCTTTTTCTCTCCTTTTTTTTTCAAAATTCTCTTCCTCTCTTATTTTCTTTAAAACTTTATTCCTTTCTTTATTTTCTTTTAATTCTTTTTCTCTCTTCCTCAACAACAACACTTCATCTCCCTCATTTATGCATCGTGCCTTTTAACTATATGTAGTGTCTTAAAGTGTATGTCTCATCTTCACTTTTCTCCATTCCCTCATTATTACATCTCTTCTTTCTAAAACATTTTCATTCATCTCTCGAGAAATTTGGTTATTTATACCTCAAATATTTAAAATTGCACTACTTATGCTCCTTCAGTTATCTCACAAATCCCTATGTCTTCGCTCTACTCATCGTGTACCATTCTCAAACTCATTTGCTATGGATGGTTGTTCATCTTCAGGTAGGAAAATGAAGTCACATTCCTATCCTGAGAAAAAGGAAATATAGCTTTTTATGTTGCTTTGATGGTGAATGACACTCTTCTTAAACAACAACAAGCTCGAATTGCTCTGTAAGAAATAAACCACATGTTGGACTTCTTGTGGGGTGTCCTAAGATGTCTCTAGAACTTATGTCTAGGATTAATTTTTTCTTTTAAGTTATCTTTTATTTATCCTCTTGTGTATGCGTTGTAACCATGATCCTCATCTTAATGAAATGTTACTCTTTTCATTATTTTTGTTCTTTCATGTTTCATTTAAGTTGTCTTTTAAAAACTTATTCATGTAAATCATTTGTATGTTGTATGTTGTCTGGCGATCTCTACTGTATTTCTTGTGTTTGTTTTCTTGTGCGTCATTGCTTACTGTAAATTCTATAATTTCACCATTTTTGATAATGACAAAGGGGACAAAAGTAGAAGATATAGTAAATTCATTAATTGTATAGTTATCCTCTAACTATATTTCCTAAATGTGAAGATTAAGTTAGAAGACAAAGATTTCTATTAATGACTATTTATTTTAAGGTAGTATAAATTACACGTAATTTAGAGACATTAATATAAGTATTTCTAAACACAAAGAATGTTATCACTTAATAAACAAGTAATTATGTTTACGAATAAAGCAAGTCATAATATAGCAATAGGCAGTATTGCGATATACATTTTGAGCCAAAACATGAAATCCTAAAGGAACACAAATCATTGTTCTGGTATAAGCTACATCCTCTGATAAACAATGAAAAGAAAAAAAAATTCTAAACATAGATCACAGTGACACTGAAGAAACTACTATAGATGTTTCTAACTCTGATGAATGTGCTCTCAAACGCGTATTTGGTAAATCCGTTAATACACGCAATGGTTTGAATGTTCTTCCTCTAATAAGATATCAAGCAAAATGATCTCCTGTCTTTGCTAAGTATGCAAAGATAGATAGTTGTATGCCTCTAATAAGTATGTCAAGTAAAATGGTTGTATGTCTATAATAAGTATGTCAAGAAAAATGATTGTCTGCCTCTAATAAGTATGTCAAGAAAAATGATTGTCTATCTCTGATAACTGTGACAAGCTTTGTATCATCTAACTCTGATAGAGAGTCAATGCTATGTCAAAAAGACAACACTCAAGATAGTCAATGCTCGGATGGAAGTAATCGCTTTGAAATGATAATCTGTGAAAAAGTCAATGCTCTAAATAGTCAAGGCCCTAAAGAAGATAAATATGTTTATCATCTAGTCAATATCCTGAATCTGTTAATTGCCTAAAAGTATTCGTGACATTCTCTTATTGTAACATCCTTTGAAATGTGCCCTATTAAATTGAAGAAGCACATAATCAATCATTAAGATATATGTGGATACATTTTAAAGAGTTATTTGTCTTGAATGGTGATTGAATATCTCCAACGGTAACATTCTTAACTAACACTTCTTTTCTCAACCTTGTAGCTTAGTATGGTCATGTTGTTGATGAAAATAGCCGCTACTCAAACAAGTTACAAAATGTTTAGATTTGGCTTGGAACTAATTCTCACACAAGAGTGTTTACACATATTTTTGCTCTCAGAAGATTTCTTAGGTTTCTTAGCATCTAGGGCTAATACAAGAGATGTTCTAACTATTTGTAATGAAGAAATGTTTATCTTTTTTTCCGTTGTTGTTATTGTTTTTCTTAGTGATGATCACAAATCCTTGTATATAGTATCAATTAGTCCATTAGGGCTTTTAAGCATTGTTATAATTGCATGAATAAACATGTGAATTAATAGCTCGTTCCAAATCTTCAGAGATTATGAATCAACATTAAATGCTTGTCCAAATCTTTCTTCATAATTGATTCAACATATCTTGATGAAAAAGGGACGATCACACTATCAAAGGATGCTACGTGCTTCTATAGTCATAGAATAAGTCTTATATGATGAGTAGAGCTAGTTAGAGTGTATACTACTTATCAAATCATTGACTTTAACCCGATTTTTAACTTTATCAAAGTGTTGACTTTAATCAAAATCTTGACTTTATTAGATGTAAAATTGTATACCAGGATTATTAGATGCATAATTATCAGAGTGGACTTGTATCAGAAGATTCAATAGAGGTGCATTGAAGATAAACTTTCAAGAATTAGTTATACTTAACCAGATCTAATAGATTATTGTTATAATGGCTTTGTTTAGCTTGTCTATTCATTGTAGGATGCAACATAAAAACATTTAATTCTCGTGACAAGAGTATGCACACTTAAATAAATTATTAGCACAATACATTGTTACCACAATATAAGTTATGCTATCATCAAAATAATCAATGATCATTGTTCTTCAAACCAACTTGATTCTAAGAAAACTAAGGTTTCAAATGGAACTGTGAGATATGAAGATTGATGTTTACCTTAAACAAAAATACTAAAAAATGGTTGATGTACTGTTTTAGAGAAAATGGTTTATGTACGTACTGTTTTAGTTGGTTTATTGGTTTTATGTGTTTATTGTTTTTACTCATTTAGTTGATGAACTAAATTGCTTGATATGATACATTATAGGGTTAAATAAATTTTTTGTCCCTATACATATAACATTTTATTTTTAGTCCATCTAAATTTTTTTCAAAAAACAATAGTCCCTTAAATATTTACAATTAACAATTTTGGTCCCTATTTTTTATGCAACTCATGTTTATCATTTCAATTTTTGAATGAATTTTTGCATATATGTTTAGAGCATTGAACGAATCTCTTCTACAAAAATTTAAAATTGTTTAACAAAAGATTAATTAAATATTAATTTTTAAGTGCTAAAAATGTTACAAAATTTTATTTAATTCATCCATTATTAGAAAAATATAAATTTTTGTGAGATAAATTTTTATAATATTTTAAATATGCATGTTAATAATCATTCAATAATTCAAACAATACATAGTTGATTTAAAAACACCAAAATTATTGACGGAAAATATTTGAGGGACCATTGTTTGAAAAAAAATTTAGAAAAATTAAAAATATTACATATTTATCGGATCCAAAAACTTATTTAACCCTACATTATATATTTTTTTATATTTTTTAGTTTAAGGTAGAGTTTCAAATTAAGTACCAGATCACATGATACAACCATAATATTTTGATTGTGATTATGTATGCATCACAATAGTGACAACTTCCGCGATCTTAGTGACCTTATCTGCATATTTTGGTTGCGGTTATCTATGCATCACAATATCCACAACGTCTCCAATATTATGACCTTATCTATGATCATAACTCCAATTTAAAATCATAGTTTAAGAATTAAACAATAAAAAATAGACAAATATCCTTATGCGAAAATTGATAGATGGACTAAACACTTGGATTGAGAATAGTTGAAGGACCTTTTAATATGTTTTAACAATTTAGGAATCAATATAAAGAGAGAATGATAAATCAGAGACTCAATTGTTGATTTATACTCAGGTTCTATTTAATAAAATTAAGTTATAAATTGGCTGATAGTTGAAAAATTAGTTTAGTGGACAACCAAAATATAGATGGATAAAAATATGGGAAAATTAGGATAAATAAAATTAATAAAACGTGGATTGGAGAGAAGATATGGTAAAAGAAGGCGCCACAATCAAGATGATTGATAAGTCAAGACGAATTGACACAATGGTAAGGAAGTTATTGATAAGATTCAAACATGTTATAATCCAAGAACTCAAAAAGGATAAAATGTCAAATTATCAAAGAGAAATATTTTATTTCATCAAAATATAAGTTTTTAAATATGTGAGACACATATAAATAGGAGTCATGGTTGTTTGGTAAAAGAAAAGAAAAATCACAGTAAACTAACATTAATCCTAGTAGCTAGAATAATTTTTTTAGTAATTGTCTTGTTTAGTCTTAATTAGAAAGTAGTTACAAAATATATAAAAGGAAAATCAAGAGACATTTTTTCCGGAACCCATTTACGGTTATTTATTTTATTTAGTTATTATTCTAATGAACCCGATAAAACAATAAAAATACCACAACTTTGTGGCAAACTTCCAGACCGTTTTTGACGATTATAAAAGGTGAATATGATCTTAAGTCTAAAAGATAAGTTGTAGATAATTCTCTAGACTTTCTAATGAATTAAAAATAATTTCAATCGGACATCTAGAGTTCCAAATATGCAAAATAAGATAGACAAATTATCACTTAAGAAAACGACATTTTCAACTAAAATTAATTTGATTTTTTTTTCTATTATTGAATCAATTTTATCTATAAAGAGATATAATTTTAAAATTTTATCTGAATAACAGATACTTGATAACTTATAACTGAAAAATTAACAAACTAAAATGAAAACGTTTGATAAATTTAGATTTTGTAAATACAAAATGACGTAAAAGCACATATTATTTTTTGGGTACAACATATTTAATTAATTTTAAATATTTTAAATTTATGTATAAAAATAATAATCCTCCTTTATATTTGAGAGCACTACACGATGGTTTGATTTAACAGAAAAAAAAAACATGTCTATGTCAATATGATTTCATATATAGAGAGACATAATTGAGAACAATAGCATTAGCAAGCATGAGTGGTAATTATTGTATTGGTGTAGGAGCGGTATTTCTTTAGTTGCTACTATATAAAAATCTAACATGGACGACAACGGCTATGGGTTTTGCAGAGTAATATTCCCTTTTTGAATTTTAAATACTAAAATGCCTCACTTCCAAAAATATATATCAAAATACTCTCTTTTTTTCTCAGTTGCTGGTCGCAACCTGGGAGTGCGACCTCCTGAAGAACTTTTTTTTTTTTACTTCTTCACATGGTCGCATCCTGGGGATGCGACCTCCTACTAGCCAAATGCAAAAAAAATTTCATTCCCATTTTGCCCTTAGGTATACTACTCATATTTATATATATTGTTATATATTTTAAAATTAATTATAATTAGTTAAAATAATAAAAATAATTATTTTATTAATATTATATAAATGTTATTAATTATAATAATAAATAGAATAATAATAATAATAATAATAATAATAAAAAGATAATTGTATTAATAAAATAAAAATAAAAAAAAAAGACATGTATGAGAGGTTGTATGTTCATGTTGTTGAACCATTCATCATAACTTCAATCAGACAACTTAGCATGTTTCACCTTATTCATAAATTATTACATTCTAACTTTTGTGACACAATGAATATAAATGGACTTGCAACCCAGATTCTCATCAATGCAAAACTTTATTTCATAATTTAGATATTGTGTTGTTAATAAGAATCATGAACATGCAACCTCTCATACATGTCTTTTAATTTAATATTTTTTTTATTTTTATTTTATTAATACAATTATCTTATTATTATTATTATTCTATTTATTATTATAATTAATAACATTTATATAATATTAATAAAATAATTATTTTTATTATTTTAACTAATTATAATTAATTTTAAAATATATAACAATATATATAAACATGAGTAGTATATCTAAGGGCAAAATGGGAATGAAATTTTTTGTATTTGGCTAGTAGGATGTCGCATCTCCAAGATGCGACCATGTGAAGAAGTAAAAAAAAAAATCCGAGGTCGCACCCCAGGTTGCGACCAGCAACTGAGACAAAAAAAGAGGGCATTCTAGTATTATTTTTTGAATGTGTGGCATTTTAGTATTTAAAAAATAAAAAGAGGATATACGTGTGACTATCCCCAACCGCGACAGCTAAATTGGCAAAAAAAATATAACGCAAGGTGAAGAAATAAGTTAGCATGAACGTGTCAGTAGTTTGACGTAAGCGAGTGGATAATTAATTTATTTTACGAAATAGAAAAATAATAAAACTAACAAAAAGTAAAAAATGAAAAAAGATATAAAAATTATATTATAAACTTAAACGATTTTTAAAATAATATTTTAAAATAAATTACACATTTAATCACACAATTTTTATAAAATTAATTCGTTAAAATGTAAAGTAACTTATAGGTGTTATTAAATAAACAGAAAATTATAGGAAAATAAAAAATTTACATTATAATCCTTGTCATGGAAGTTATACTCTAACTCTATTATTAATCATGACTCAAATGAAAAACTCTATTATTAAACACTATATCGTTGCCGACATGCTTCTAAACCACCAATGGACTGTCAACACTTAGCAACTAGTCCCTTCATCTCTCGCATGAGCATTGCATTGAGGAATTAGTTCTTAAAAAGTTAAATATTTTATAAACAATGTAATTAATAAAAATTATAATAAAATGTATCGTAAAATTAAGTTTTTTGTTTTAAGTTAAATTGACCATATTTTAAACTAAATTACTTATATATTTTTTTACAAAATTTATAACGTGTTGTGATTTGTGTATAAAAAATTAGTGTATATTATAGACCACGTGTCCAGCGGTTTATAGAAACAATGACCCATACACCATATAAATTGATATCTTTTCCTTTTGTTTTTTTCGGTTATTTAATTTAGTAGCCGAGAAATCAGGATAACACGTGACGTGGCGACTCGACAAAATGCCCATATAGTAGTAACATGCCAACGTGGTTTTGAGAGTGGGATACCAATTTTGACTTTACTGACACCTATGCACGATTATGCTGTCCCCTTTATGATGCGTTTCCCATTTTTCTCACATGATAAAACAGACCAAGGAGTGTATTACTTTGATCAGTACATCAAAGAGTATCTGTAAGTGAGAAAATAACAATGTCGACTCTGAGTGTCCCTCACCCTATTCCTCCTGTCGCCGATGACGTTGAACAGCTCCGCAAAGCCTTTTCAGGTTAGTCTCACTATTTTTCAGATCATCTTTCAAGATCTGTATTTAATAGGATGATCTATGTAACTTAGTTTTTTTAAGCATATTATGTAGTACCGTAATTTTATTTTACTTCCTTTGCTAGTTATTTGATGGTTCGATCTGTGCATTTTTGCGATGATCAGGATTCACTACTTTAACTGCATCACACAGTTAAGCACAATAAATAATCTCGATCGTCGATTGTTGATTTAAGATCAGACACTCAGATTTACATATTCACTATTTAGTTTTAAATAATCTCTGCCATTGATATAGATAGAGCAATTGAGATCAGTAACTTCTCAACGCAGTTACTGCAAATTGCAAAGATTATGATTCGCTGTTTTCATTTCTTTTGTTATCAGAATATTGTTGCTCAATTATTATGGTTTACCTTGTTATTTTAAAAATCATCATGTTGATGTACTGTTTTTGTATTTTTGTTTGAGGGTCAGGTGTTATGTTTCGTTTCAGAGCAGAACATGTTTCTGGTTCCAATGGAATTGATTTGGATTGACTTTCCAATTAATCTATTTTGATTATTGATTGTATAGGTTGGGGAACCAATGAAGGACTGATTATATCGATCTTGGGTCATCGGAATGCTAGTCAAAGGAAGATTATCCGAGAAACTTATGCTGAGACTTATGGAGAAGATCTTCTTAAGGCCTTGAATAAGGAGCTTACCAGTGACTTTGAGGTATATAAAGGGATAGAGTTTTTCTTTTTTCATTTTTATTTTCATACGTGGGGATTAAGAAGTAATACGAAATGATATTGATTAAGATTGAAAACTATGAAACATTGACGTAGACACCTGTTATGATATTGACATGTAGTAACTGATAATAATTTGATAAAATAGAATTGATTGAATGTGATAAAATGTGTATGTTGGTGGCAAATATTCTCCTGTTGTGACACCAGACATATCTTCAATCTAGATTATTGGTGCTACATAGGTGGCCAAAATGTTTTATTAATGAAAAGTTATAATAATAAAAACTGTTCTAAAACAGGAAAAATATTGTGTGCGTATCTTTTTTTTTTTTTGGCTGCATGAAATTGATATGCATTTTTAATTTTCTCCTTATCAGAGGCTGGTTCATTTATGGACACTTGAAACCGCTGAACGTGATGCTTTTTTGGCAAACGAAGCAACTAAAAGATGGACATCAAGCAATCAGGTTCTGGTGGAAATAGCTTGCACTAGATCTTCTGATCAATTGTTTGCTGCAAGGAAGGCTTATCATGCTCTTCATAAGAAATCTCTTGAGGAAGATGTTGCTCATCACACAACCGGTGACTTCCGTAAGGTACTGATTCCTGAGCATCAACCTGTCATAAGCAAACATTTATGACTACTATTCCACATATCAGATCTTGGCTTGTAAATGGCATCAATAAATATGGGTTCTCAAGATTGATTTCTGTATAAATGACATGGTTAGGAAATAGGAGCTGAGTTGTATATTGACATTAAATAGTAATAGTTATTGTTCTTTTGCTTTTTATCTGATCATGTGCAATGTTCTGGTCAATTAGATTACTGATACAAATGGGCCTTATGTTGGACCTTCTGTTGCTGAAGGCAGGACTAAACGTAACATGACAGAACCTGCATGGACTATATTAAATATTAAATAAGTGTATTATTTTCCAGTTTTATTTAGCAGTTACTTTGCAGTTTTTTTAGTTAAAAAGGATTGAGGAAAACTGTCTCATTCTAACTGTCACATCAGCAGTTAATTGGGTTTGTATTGTAACAAAAATCACGAAATGAATAGTTAAGAAATTATTCAGCAAAAATTCTAGTCTTTCCCCTTTTCTAAGGAGACCTATTCCTTCTCTAATTGGAATAATTGCTACCACCATAATTTCCCTTTTATCAATTACTTAATGGTGTTTTAGAGGATTGTGCTTTACAATAAGATCAATGTGTGTTAGTGATATAAATTTTATAACAGGCATTGTTGATTGCACATAACCAATGAGATTCGATTTGTTATGTCTCTAAATTGACTTGTGATTTGCTCTATATGTTTTGTTTGGTTATGTTCCGATTACATGTTTTTTAGCGCTTCCTTCTGTCAGCAACAATTTTGATCAAATGCAGGATCATACTTTGATAAACTTGAACTAAAATTTTATTTTGTATTGAGATAATGAATAATTTTGAGCTATATTTGTGATTTTAGTTTTTTGTGTCACTCAAAATGTTAAATTTTGCTTGTTTTTGTTTGTCTAGCTTCTATTACCTCTGGTTAGTTCATATCGATATGAGGGAGATGAAGTCAACTTGACTCTAGCAAAATCTGAGGCAAAAATATTGCACGAGAAGATTTCAAATAAGGCTTACAATGACGACGATCTCATCAGGATTTTTGCCACAAGGAGCAAAGCCCAAGTTAATGCTACTCTGAATCACTACAAGGATGCATTTGGAAACGATATCAACAAGGTTAGTAGACTAGTAGTTCTCATATTGCATTCAAATCCGTACATGTGTCCTAATTTCCATCTTTCAACACACTTTTGTGGCTCCTTAAATATGTCCGAAAGATACCTCATGCATTTGTATTGTGCGCCCAACACCTGAACTAGCTTTGGAGTTATTGTTTTATCAGCCAATTTTAGTTTATTAGTTATTATGTTAGTATTTTCTTCTTCATCAGCATTTAAAATCCTCCAACTACTTTAACCCTTAACTCAAATCAGTTGAGCTACTAACATGTTTTTCTTGTTCTATGAAAACATATTAGAGTAGCGATATTAATTTGTGAACCAATGTGCTAGGACCTGAAAGCTGAACCAACAGATGAGTTCTTGTCTTTACTAAGATCGACTGTCAAGTGCTTGACTCGTCCCGAGAGGTACTTTGAGAAGGTAGTTCGTCTGTCTATCAACAAGCGAGGAACAGATGAAGGAGCTCTTACAAGAGTCGTGGCAACAAGAGCTGAGATTGATTTGAAAATTATAGCAGATGAGTATCAAAGGAGGAACAGTGTCCCTCTTGATCATGCCATTGTCAAGGACACCACTGGTGACTATGAGAAAATGCTTTTGGCAATTTTAGGACATGATGATGCTTGAGATATATGTGTGTGTTTTCTCTTTTGAGAGAGGTACTTATATATGTGCTTTTACAAGTTGTGTTTTCAGCATGTTTGTCTTTCCTATGTTTTATTATGATTTTGGAAGCGTTTAGAATTGATTGAGTGTTAATCATACTTTGAATAACTAATCATGGAATGTATAAGTGATTAGCCTTTATGAATTACATAAGTGACCATATGGTTTCTTTTCTATGTTAAATATATATATATAGACAATATATGGTTGTGTTGGGTGTGCATTTGTTTTCTAAACGGATTTGTCACCAATCACTACACCGAGAAAACTCATACAACACTGTTTTAAGCATTAGATAGTGTTTACAAGCGTACTTTATTTTAATGTTATTAAAGGTATGAAGAACGTTTTTTTTTTAATTTAAAAATTGCTATTTAATGTAACTTATAAGATCACTTTAAATGTAAGTGTTGTTTAATGTAACCTAAAACAATATTTTTTAAATATAAGTGTTGTCTAATATAATCTATAACATCTCTTCCTCTTATAAAGTGTTGTAAAAGGTCGGCCAATAACAACTATTTACACATAAGCAATAATTATTTACACATAAGCACACTATATATATTTATATGGAATGTTTTCATTGTGAATTAACTATATCATTATTACTATATTTTTCTTATAATTTTGTTTTTTATTAATTTTTATATTTAATATTAATATTTGTACGTCTTTCATTCATCTTTTACTTTTATTGCATCTTGAAAGATTTGCAAGGGTGCGATTTTCTTGAATGCCCATTTATGGAGATATTTACCTAGTGCCTGAATAACTAAAAAGTTAATATTAAAGCATCTATGTTGGATTGCTCAAAAGTAGATTTTCTTGATCATCAGAGGTTGATTTGTTGAAGAAATAAACCTTTATATCCATGATTGTAATAAATAAGATCTATTTAATCTTAGTATAATTTGAAACAAAGAAAATTAAGAAAAAAATTATGTATGTCTCTTGAATATGCTTTTGAAGTAGCAAAAAATTTATCAATACAAAAGATTTGCAGTTGAGTTCCTGAAAAATATTTTCAATATGTTCCTGATGTAGCAAAATTGAGAAAAATATTTTTAAGAATATTTTTTAAAAATGTGAAAGAGACCACATGATATTTTGAACTATATTC
>JBBPBT010000345.1:376847-510694 GCA_037974875.1 Cicer bijugum | reverse complement strand
GTTGAAAATAAAATGATTTTAAGAGTGCTTAAATATCTTGAGAGGTATTTTGGTTCTTAAGATATTGGTAAAATTTTAGTAATCTTATTGATTTTAAAAGTAGTTAAAAAAATCATAAGATTTATTAAGACGTAATCCTAAGAAAAGTTTGAAATTAGGAAGAAAAATTATTTTATGGTATTAAAAGATTAATGATCATTTTAAAATAATTTAAGTGTTCGAAATCAAATTTTAGAGTGTTAGTTAACCACTAAAATGATTTATGTATTAAGAGATTTATTTTAGTTTTATGATTGTTATATTAACTTCGAGTAAAAATAGTTGCTTACTTTACTTGTTAATTGAAAAATCATTGTTTCAATTTTTGTTAAATGATAAAGATTGAATAAAAAAAAGTGAATTATTAATTTAATTGTGATAAATTTCTTGTTGTTGGATTACTTTGAGAATATTTTACATCATGATGCCAATAATTGAATTATTTATATGCATGTATATGTAATTAGGTGAATGTGAAAGTGTTTGTGTTCCAGACGTTCTAAGTGTTGAGAATTTGTGAATAGTTTTTAGAGTAATTGAGAGTATTTAAAAGTGAAATAATTCTATATTTATTTATTTTAATTGGTGATTCATATCGATGTAAGTGTCATTTCTTTTGATGTTATAACTAGTTGTAAATTACAAATAAATTATTGAAAATGTGTAATTAAGTGCGTTTTTAACTTGAGGTAAGGAGTAGGAGTCGTGGTGTCGCCTTCGTACTCCTGAACCACGTTAAAGATACTTTTAATTATCCATGTTTGAATTTGAATGACTACAATTATGGTTTCCTTAAGTAGTTGACTACATGAATAGGAGGAACTAGCTACCCCGATGATTCATCGTCAATAAAAGAGGCAACAATAACCCATTGTTATTATTATTACAATTACCTATTAATTCTATTTTTGAAATAGTTAAAAACCATATTCTTCTATTACGTGATTTTGAGTCATTATAAGTCATATGTGACATTAATGTCAAATGCTAGCAACTATTTCATGTGACGTGAATTGGTATGGGGTGTGTACATAAATTAAATATTTAATTAAATAGGTTTGATCTTCGAAGTAACTTGCTGAAAATAAATATGTGCATTGTGTTAGTATCTTATTATTTGTTCTATATTGTCTCATTTGGTAAGGATCTAAGACTATGGTACGAGTTCTATAAATGAATCTTGTGTATAAGACTTTGAAACTAATTTAGACTTCGAGTGTGTTTGAAATTATATGTGAAAATATTTGTCTTATTCCACTATGATTAGACACATTCGTTTCTGAAAAAAAAATAATAATAATTAAGTGATTGTATGTCATTAAGTCGTTATATGAATTTCTCTTTGTAATTCTTGGAGGTGTAAAATATTTCACATGTTTCTTTATATGCCTATATTTTGTGAAATATGTAGAGTAATTGTGGTTATGATTTAAACATTCTTTTAAGAGACTGAAACTAGTGAAGTATTGTTTGAGAAGTTAGTTGAAGTCAAATAGATATTTGATATGTGTTATTTGATTTAACTGAAAGTAATAAGTGTTGTTGACAAAATTCACATGCTTAATTTTATCTATATGCGATAATGATTAATCATAATATTTCTTTCAAATTTGAGTTGTCGAATGTGATGTGTTAATTAATTTGTTGTGTCATGTTAACCTATCATGCTAAGCTAATTGATTTTTGACATGTTGTGTTTAATTGAATAGTAAATATCTTCAATATGTTTATAGACTAAGTTTGATTTTTTGAGGGTGGTAAGTTAGATATTAGATCACTCGCCACAAATTTTGAGGACGAAATTTCTCTAACGAGGGGAGAATTGTAACACCCCAAATTTTATAATAAACCATTTTATTAATGAAATAGAATTTTAAATAATTAATTTGATTTTCAAATTATTTTATAATATATGTTGATAAATTGTGTGATTAATTTGTGGTATATAGATGGTTTCTATGATCTAATTGTTTTATAAGGCTAAATAAGTAATATTGTAACACCCTAAATTTATTGTTATATTATACATTAGTAATATTTTCTTATATTTATGTTAATGTGGTGCGGTAATTATTTTTATGTAATTCTTTTTATCTATTTGTCTTAATGATTTATTTAAATTAACGATCGATATTAAAATAAATTTTTATATTATACATAAGTATAGGTTCATTGATATTAATTTTAGATTGTTATTATGTTAAGCTTAATATTTTATTATTATTGTTAACTAGACCTTTGGTGAATATATATATTTATATATATATACCAATATATATATATATATATGTAAATTAACTAAATTATTTATAATATAAATAAATAAATTAGTTTATACAAATAAAATGTAATAATAATGACTGATGAGATGCGGCTATGCCTTGTGAAGTCATATATGCATTCAAATATATGATACACATATTATATTGCGGTCCATCTATTAGTGATACTAATAACTTAATCCTCATCTTTCTCTTTTCTATCAGCGGTGCAATACACAATGTATACCTTACCTCTCCAAATTTTAATTATTTTCTCATAAGCCAACTAGCCAAGTGAAACCTATTATCCAATTTGACTTTTTAATTCTCTCTTATACCTCGAAAAACTATCCTTGTAGTCGTATGTGATTTATCTCGATCTCCCTCTCATTTTACCATGGAAATACATGGATAGTTGCCTTCATGCACAAAATCTACCACTGCAATCGTTCATGGCCCTGCTTTCGCCAAGCGTGACTCCATCTAACTTTAAACAACCGTTTTTCGTCCCTTGGACGGACAGTTTTTGGGATATTCTGGAAACCACATTCATCCTTTTGAAAAATGGAAATCATATTTGGACTCCTGTCGTGAAAATCTTCAAGAAACACTACTCATTTGCATTTTTTTGGTAAAATTGACGTAAGACCCTCTCGACGCTTCGACGAGTTAGTGAGACTTTTTATGCAATTTTTCTCGTCGTGTTGACTCCATTTTGCTCCTAAAATTATTACTAATCATTTAACATTCATTTTTCTGCTCCACATAATTTATCAATTGTGTCTCGACGATTTTGTGAACTCGCCATTTATTCAGATTTGTTCGCTGTACATTATCGATCTATAATTGATGTTGAAAACACCTATTGATTCCTAGGTTTGTTAAAGTGTCACAATAAGGTAAGGGGTGAGAGAGCATTTGAATTCATGAGTATAATATAATAGGAGATGAACGGGAAAACTGTATTTTCCAACGATTCATCCGGTGCTCACTACGTACACCAGTAGCCCTTTGAGTGATAAATTGATTAATGTGAAAATATGAAAATTGTGAGATTAAAATATGAAATAGAAATATTTATAAGTTGTTGATTGATTTAGTTTTGTTAAATGCATGGTATTTGATATTTGATTTCAAATGAATTTGATGCATATGTTTTATTTGACGAATTTGTGTGATGTGATAATAAAATATGGATGCATGGTATGATATATGTATGCGGGATGATAATGATGATTTTTTATCGATGATAGTGATATTATAAAATTGTGATGAGTTTATATGCTGATTACGATTATGTATGATTAGTGGTGTTATAAAATTGCGATGAGTTTATACGATGATTATGTTTGATTAATGACGTTATAAAATTGTGATGAGAGTATTGAAGTACCCCAAATATAATGAAATAATGATGATTTATAAAGATGATGCTCTTAATGAAGTAGTCTAAGCAAACGAGGGGAGAAAATAAATATTGAGAATTCGTTAAGTGAAGATTATTTTGTCATCGTATTGGTAGGGTCTGGCAAGCCTAGTGATTCCGGGGAAGTACAATTGAATGAGCCTGATCGTGGCGGTTTGTTGTTGAGCCTTAAGGCAAGATTGTTAGACCTTGGAGGTATTCGGGTGGGGAATTCCTAGGTGACTTGGAGGTAGTACTCCAAATGTCGGGAGCTACCACGCATCCCACGTTTACCTTGACTATCACGTATATGTGTCTCGGGTTGAGTTGAGGGTATATATGAGGACAGGGACAATTTGAATTGTCCGTTCACTGGGATTGTGGCATAGTATCAAGCCTCATAACCAAGTACTTCAAAGTTAGAATGGTACACCATTGTGAAGTAGAGTCTAAGCTCATGCATAGCATTGCATTTTCTTCTGATTATTTGGTTGTGATTGGTGTGTTTCGAAAACGATAATAATTTTCTTAGATGATTTGATGTTATAGTGAAATTTATTGATTTTCCTTGTGTTGTTTGGACTTTATAATATTATGTTTTTCCTTGAAGAATGTTTGTGGAATGATACATTTTATTTACGATTAATTGCATATTCTTCTTATTTATATTATACTATTAACATGATTTCCAAACCCACCTTTTTCGTTGTTTGTGTTTGATTGACTTGGCCCTGCGTTTGGGAAATCGCAGTTGTTATAGGTTAATGAGTCTTGAAGTTCAAGTTTGAGAGGAACCCCGCTGTGGTAGGTGATACTGGGAATAAGGATTGTAATTTGTATTTTCTTATTTAATTTGAAACAAAATTTTTGTATGAAAACCTTAGAAGTAGTAGTTAGTTTTTAGAATTAAATTAAGTCATTATACTTAAATCAAGATTATCGAGATTGCACTATTTTAATGAAAAAAGATAAGTTTAAAGTGTTCTATTGTATTTTTGAAAAATGTGACATTCTAAATTAAAAATAAGAGTTTTTATTTTATTGGAAATAAATTTTATAGGAATATATATAAATTATTATATATATTATTTTGGAGTTTAGAGTGTCACGTGGATTAGAGATTCCATAATATATAACTCGCTAATTATAGGTTGGATTTAATAACCCAACCTCATATTCCGATTTTTACTACTTGTAATCAAATTGATCTTACAAATTATTTGGTAAGTTAAAGCAAAGGTCAAACTGATTATATTTTGAACCTTGTGATACTACCATATTTGAATATCTAATTGATATGGATTTTGAACGCAAAATTTTTACTAATTGGATGTCTCAAAATTTCAAACTTTTCTATTAGGAGTAATACAAAAACCTCAATTTTATTTTGATGAAGGGATCAAATCAAGATTATATTTATATCGGTGAGTTGAAATTTATCATATTTTTGTCTTAAACTGTTTTGAATTTTATTTATATTCTATTATTACTTATAGTTGAGGTTGCAATAAAAGAGATCTATTATGGAGCCTTAAGTAATCCCATATGCATCTCCTTTAATTATCCTCTTACATTTACATTTCTAGGTTCGTTGATAACTCTTCATTATATGCATAACTTTTATTGATTTTAGTATTATTTATCTTTAATCATTAGTTAATTTAATGAGTTAATTTAATGAGTTATTTGATATATTTTGTTAATTTTAGTTATTTGATTTAATGAAATGTTTTTGTTCTTATTTGCTTAATTAAGTAGAGATTTTTTGTAGTTTTGCGTTGTTACTTTGTTTTAGTGCAGTGCTGAATTTTGGTGAGAAATCAACATGATCTATGTGGAGTATTGCAGCCATATTTGGAGTTGTAGTTGTCCTATTGGAGTCAAACCAATTGCTAATGAAAGCTAAGATCCATATCTATAACTTTCATGAAGACACTGGAACCAAATTCAGACACAAAATATGAGAAAAATGCAAAATACGTCAGACAATAGATGTTGTGCGCCTGGAGCGCGCCCTGCGCGCCTGAAGCGCATTTCCAGCCATTCAGTACTGTCAATACGTGCCCGGAGCGCAAAGACCGCATCTGGGGCGCGTGACCCGCATCAACATTCATAAAAACAAAATTTTTTACTGTTTAGGGATCTTTTTGACTCTTGGGAAGTTGGGAGACTTGTGCCCTAGCATAGAAACTCAAAGACGGCTGTTTCTAATGCCATTGGAGCAGTTTTATCAAGAATCATTCATGAATCCTTCTTGTAACTCTTCTCTAATCCCTATTTTTTATATCTCTGTCATAAGTAACTAAACCCTATTTGTTAGGGATGAGTGTAACCAGATGAAACCCTTATTTTTCTGATTCGATTTCTAGTTATATGAATGAGTTTATTGAATTATTTTTCTCATCTCTGTGCTTAATGCTTTTTATTGCTTGATCAACATTAAAATGTTCTATGATTTGTATTTTGAAACGAAAGTGGACTTTACGAATGTTTGAGATGAGAAATTCGTGAATTTGTAGTCTAGGGATAGATGCAGGTCATGAAACCAATTAAATTAATTGCAAAGCAATAGTTTACAAGAGAATTTCTATACGGTAATGCCTAACTCTAATCTTAAATCTACTAAGGAATTAGGGTTTACTTTGGAATTAATGGTTCTGCCACTAAGACATTAGGGCAAGAATAATAAAGAGAATTCGGTAATAATTCAATAAAGGAATTTAGTAACTAGGATCAAATTAGACACCAAGGTTGGATTTTAAGTGAAACTCATCTCTGACATTTTTCTCATTTTAAAAGATCAATTTTATTACTGTTGTTAATTTCCAATATCATTTCAATCAACTTGGGAACCTTTTGTTCAATTTTAGTAATTAAATATAATTCAATAGTTAAACGCAATCCCTGAGTTCGACACTCGGTACTACCGTTTTATTATCACTTGCAACGATTCAATACACTTGCTGAAACGCTATCGTTCGTGCATGTTAGTATTGTAGTACTTCAATTTTGTTCAGCCAATCATAACTTCTTTTTTTCCTGTTATATCATCTAATTCTGCCTATGTTTCTATTTTTATCTCTAGTGGTATCATCTAGTACTGTCTCTGATTCTATTTTTTCCTCTAATGGTATCCTTTAGTTTTGCCTCTTGTTCAGTTATGTCTCAGGTGGTATCCTTTGGGCCTCTATTTTCGTTTCTGCCTTTGATGGTATCCTCTAGTTCTGCCTCTATTTACGTTTCTACTTCTTGTTCTGTCTCTGATTCTATTTCTGACTTTGGTAGTATCCTCTGCTTATGTTTCTACATGTAGTGGTATCCTCTTGTTCTATATCTGATTATGTTTTTGCCTATATTTACGTGTCTGCCTCTAATTTTGTTCTACTTTTGATGGTATCCTTTGTTTCCATTTATGCCTTTCGTTGTGTTTCTACCTCTGATTTTACTGTTGCATCTAATTCCATTTTTGCCTTTAGTGGTATCCTCTAGTTCTGCCTATGATTACGTTTATGCCTTTGGTTATGTTTCTACCTTCGATTCAATTTCTGCCTTCGGCTACGTTCTTGCCTCCAATTATGTTTCTGCCTCTATTTACATTTTTGCCTTTGATTTTGTTTCTATCTTTGGATATGTTTCTACCTCTAGTTCTGTCTTTGCCTATGATGTTATCCTCGAATTATGTTTTGGCCTCTAGTTCAATTTATACCTCTGGTGTTATACCCTGATTATGTTTTTGTGTCTTATTTTCCCTTGCCTCTTGTGGTATCCTCTAATTATGTTTCAGTCTTTGATGGTATCCTCTAGATATGTGTAACACCCCAATATTTTCATATATATTATATATGTGTCTTTTAGTAATTTTCGTAACTTATTATTTAATTAATAATCTATTCTATATGTATAGAAAATAAATTAAAAGTTATCACTCTCTATTTTACATGAATAATTATAACTTTTATTTTTATTTAATTGTTTTGACGTGACAATTACATGAGGATGATTTATGATGTGATTATTTTATAAATGGACTATTGTGCATTTTTATTTGATCAGTTTTGATAATCATGAAATTGATGTCTTAGATATGCTTGCTTTTATTTTGTTATGTGTGAGTGGTATTTTTGTCTTGCTTGATTTATTTTAGTTGATATATTGGTTGAATTATTTAATTAAATTAGAATTTATAAACTTATACTATTTGTTAGTTTTATTTACGACCAAAATAAGTATTTATTTTAGGAGATATTATAGAATTAGCAAAACTCAACCTTTATATATAAGTGTTTCGAAAATATTCTTGGTTCATCCAAAAAAAAATTAGTGACTTGATTCATTGTTTTACTCTCCTTTATGACAAGATTTTATGACAATTTATTGTGTTTTCTTGGCATAATGTGCATTAACTCATTTTAACACCTTTAATTTATTTTTAAAGGAATATTGTAAATTTAATTATGAATTTCTTTTTGATGCAATTAAGAGATGACTAGTCTCCTTTTTTGTATCTCGGATTCATCTCTTTTAAATTAAAATTTTATTTTAATTGTCTAAAAAAATAATTTTATGTTATTTTTTGTTTCGTAACTATTAGATAAAAAAAATTAAAAAAGTGATGTGACACCCTTTAATTTATTTATTAAATTAAAATAAATATTGTGACGTCCTGCATTATATGGTGAACTTTATTAGTTAATCCTAATTAACTCATACACATGGTTTCAATTGACTTTGTAACAACCTAATAAAATTAAATAAATAGTAATTATTGGTAGCATAATTTTGGAATTAAGTGCACTTCAATTTTAGACAAGAACAAAATGGTAATATTGCAACGTAAATAGCTACATTTCCATTAAGCCTCCTGCTGCCACACCTATTTGTCATTCCTACATTTCTAAAATAATTTTCTAAGTCATAAATCCCAATATCTATCGGTGTTGAATTCACCATTGCCTCATGAGCTATTTCTTGTGCAAATTTAGAGACGTTAAGAAAGAAAGCGCCTAAGGTAAGGGCTTTTCCCCATGCAGAGTTATACTAGATATTAAATTAGCGATTCTAAGATATTGATATGATGTCTGGATGTCTTAAAAGAAAAGGGTTGATTTTTATTTTCGTCGTAAAGAAATTAATTATAATTCCTTGATTTTTTTATTTTTATTTTTATATACCTCTATGTTGATTAAACTAATTATAGAGTATTATTTTTATTATTATACCTTGATAAATATGTTTGTAGTGAAAAGATTGAGTGCTTTACATGTTTTAGAGTATTTAATTATAAAGTTATAATTTTTATAATGATGTTATTAGTAATATGTTTATTATGATGTGTATTTGATTTTAAGTGTGGACTTTTGAGTATTTTAAAATTAAAACTTGACTTTTATGAACAATATATGTGTCTTGAAGAAATTGGTGAGAATTTTATATTTCTTTAATTTTCATAATATGAGAATATAAATTTGATGTCCTGTGTGATTAAAAAGTTTATTCTAAAATATTTTGTCTTTGTGGTTGCCTAAGTGGCTGGTGATGTGTGTTTTAAATATTGTTATCTGTATGGTTGCCTAAGTGGCTGGTGACTTGTGTTTTAAATATTATTATCTTTGTGGTTGCCTATGTGGCTGGTAATTTGTGTTTTAAAAATTGTTATATTTGTGGATGCCTAAGTGGCGGGTGATTTGTGATTTAAATATTGTTATCTTTGTGGTTGTCTAAGTGACTAGTGATTTGTAATTGTTTAAGTGAGTGGTGTCATGTACTTTTTGAGCATCATTATCATTTCATAACATATCATATGCATCTTTGTGGACGCCTGTGTGGCTGGTTTAATTTTCCCCATTTGTATGGGTGACTTCTGTGTGGACGCCTGTGTGGCTGGTTATATCCGGATCATATATATTTAGGAACATGCATAACTTATATGTATTTTATTGTTATTTTTATTTTGATTTAATTATTTGCTCTACGGTTGTTACTTATTTATATACGTTTTATGACTATTGATATATCTTTGAGAACTGTTAAATAATCAATTTCTTTAAATCTTTTATTACAAAAGGATTTTATATTCATATTTTATGGTTGTTATTTTATTATTTGGCTTAATTTTGTTGTGGGATGAACTGACCCCTTACACCAACATTTAGGTACTAATGATCTCAAAGAGTTGAGTTGCATGAATGATGTTTGATTGGTGCACGCGCGTGGGAAAATGGGACTTTTATTTAAAAAAATAATGTTTTATATTACTAAAAATTTTGTGGTACATTGTAAAGTTATTTACTCATCATTATTAACTTTTGATGAAAATGTGGAAGTGAGATTTTATTCCTATTGAATGTCCTTAATTTCAGTCAACATTGTTTCTTTTGTAATTCATTTAAAGAGAATTTAATTTATTTTGGAACATAAATGAATATCGATATAACAACTGTAATATTAATTTTGTAAACGAATAAATAAATAATATTTTAGTGAATTACATTATCTTCTTCTAAAAAAAAATATATCAAGTCATTTTCTAACGCACCTTCAAATTTTTACATGATGAATTATTTATAAGAAAAAAAAAATTATAGTTGTTTCTAAAAGAAAATAAATATTTTTAAGTAATTTTTTTGAATAAAAAATTTGGGGCGTTACAATATGCCTCTTGTTAAGTTTTTTCCTCTGATTCCACATATGCCTTTGGTTGTATCTCCTGGTTCTACCTCTGGTTCTATTTCTACCTCTAGTGGTATCTTTTGGTCCTGCCTCTACCTCTAATGGTATCCTTTGGTTCTGCCTCTGATTCTATTTCTACCTTTTATGGCATTCTTTGATTCTACCTCTGGTTCTGTTTCTATCTCTAGTAGTATCCTCTAGTTCTACCGTTGATTTTGTTTATACCTCTATTTTTGTTTATGCCTTTGCTCGTATCCTCTGGTTATAGTTTTAATTCCCTCTTAGTTCTTGTTGTTTTTACTTATTTTATCTTTTTTGTTTTGTTTTTAGGCAACAATAGCACTCTGTTCCATCTTTTCGGTCTCTCCTTGCTTTTCACCACTACAACTACAAACACTATCTTTTTTTTAACCCTTTTTAGCCTTTTTGCTTTCCTTTTCTGTTTCTTTCTAAAATAACTACAACTTTTCCTTGTGTGCACCCCATCTTTCCAATCCATTTTTAGCTCCTTTTTTTTTCTTTATTTCTTAAAATGTATACTAACTTTACCAAGTATACAAGCAATTAAATATAAATTAAACAAAAATTCAAAATTTATTCCTACATCGACAAATTTTAAAAACAATAATCAACAGATTAATAATCCGATTCATGCATGAATTCTGTTTTAAAATACCTTAATTTAACAATATTTGGGCTACCGATTAATAAATTTTACATGAACCAATTATATATTTGTCGTGTTTTGAAATTTCAACTGTTTCTTGAAACTAATGGAGTCGCCACAAAAATTTATTTTAGAGTAAAAAAATTATTGGGAAACCCTTAAAAAAAGTGGTATTTTAAACTAAATTTTGAGTTCGGGACATCCATTAAAATACAATTATCTATAATCAATTGTGTAAAATTAATATTAATTTAAATATATTTATTTCTCTTTATTAATAAATATGAATATCAATTGTGTTTTAATGTGATTTGGAAATAAATGTGTGCTTAAGTAAAAATAGGGGAAAAAGAAATTTTTAATGTGCATGTTAGTATCGTAGTACTTTAATTTTGTTTAGCCAATAATAATTGTTTTTCCAGTTTTATCATTTAATTATGCCTATGTTTCCATTTTTGTCTCTAGTGGTATCAACTAGTTTTGTCTTTGATTCTATTTTTGCCTCTAATGGTATCCTTTAGTTATGTCTCTAGTTTAGTTTATGTCTTAGGTGGTATACTCACTACTAGAAATTTCGCCTATAGTGACCGATTTAGAGACTGAATATTTTCAGTCACACTAGCGACCGAAATAGAGACCGTTATTTTAAATTTATGAACTAAATATTTTTCCGTCACTAAATCGGTCGCTAATGAAATATAGAGACTGAAATAGCAACTGAATTTTAGCGACCGAAATTTCAGTCGCTAATTATCACTAATAGAAAATTTGCCTTTTACACTAGCGACCGAAATAGAGACTGAAATTTTAAACCTTGAAACTAAATATTATTCCGTTACTAAATTGGTCGCTAACAAAAAGTAGAGATTGAAATAGCAACTAAATTCAATTTTTTAATTACATAATTTAATTTTGTTTATTAATAAAAAAAAAAGAAAAATGTGAAATAATTATTGCAGAATTATTTTTTTTTAGAAAATGTGAAATATTTAATAACTAATTAAAAAAATAAATAATTAAAAAAAAATAATTAAAAAAATAAATAAAAAACAAAATCATGTATTCATATATTTGAATATTTGTGCTGTCAAACTTATTTCTTTTTCAATTTACTCACATAAAACCTAAAACCCCATTTCCTACCATCGTTTCTTTCTCAACACTACAACTCAAACTAATTCACTCCCAGCCTACCACAAAAAAAAAAATCAGTTCTTTTTTTCTTTCTCAACCTACCACAAATCCTAAAACCATCATTCGTTGCTAATCCCCTCTCATTCCAACCTCCGCAACTATGACGTGAAGCCAACCGGGTCTCTTAAACCGTTAAACTACAATTGTGGCTTGAACCAAAAGGTAAGGAATTTATATTCTAATTTTCTAATTATGCTTCATTATTTGTGTTTTTTTTTCTGTGATGTAATCATTTTGAATTTATTTAACTAAAGGGGGTAAAAATATTCTGCATGTAAGATGTTTGATAAAACGGTCCTTTTTGGTAATTTTAACTAAAATGGGTAATTTGTTACTGAATATAAGGTGTTTGATAAAATGCTCTGTTTTGGTAATTTTAACCAAAATAGGTAATTTGTTATTGTGTTTATAAAAAGAGTGAGGATACTACATGGCAATGGCAACTCAAGCTATTGTTTGAGAAAGTCTTACCTTAACTGGTTCAATCGGAGTTGTCACAGGTGAATAATCAGGGTGTCATACTGTTTCAATTGGGCATGCAGAATGATAAACTAATTAAAAAAAAAGAAATAGTTTTATTAAAATCATTCATGGACATGATGGCATATTTGAAAGATTTGTTTTCATCTGTTTCTATGCAACAATCTATTCGGTGCTGCTCAATTTAAGAATTAGGAAGCTCCAATTCAGGCACTGAGCAAAGATCAGTCAGCCTCAGTACTTGTTTTCCCATTGCTTCAGTGTCTAGACAGATGTGCAAGATACTATTACCTGTTACTTATAGTCAAGATAGGGGATGAAAATTGTTTATACACACACACATATGTAAAATAACTGTAAATCACTACTAACACTTAACTAAACTTAAATTTATTATACATAAGATGGAGAACAAAAAAATAGAGAACAGAGGAAGCAGAAAACACCAAACCAGAAAAACTAAAACCAATCACCAAACTAAAACCAATTTGTTATCTTAAGAATTTGCTTAGTAATACTATTTATCTTTTGGTTTTATGGTCAGAATTGTTATATACACTATTCAATTTATATATCATTTCAAATACTTAATATAATTTTAGCAAGTGTTTGATGTTGAATTGTGTGTTTTTTTTGGATATTTGCCTAGGCATTACTGTTTAACTGCATTGTATTTGTTTGCATGCTTGAGGTTTCACTTAATATGCTTATTGTACATAATATGATCGGTATAAAAATTGTATTAAACCAAACTAAAATTCTTAGTTGCATACACAATCACAATTATTTAATTGATCTCTTAGGTAAAGTATTGAGTACAACTTAAGGTTTTGTCGTGATTACTGGTTGATTTGAACTTTTTATTATTATTGTTATTTAAAAAAAAACATATTTTACTCAATTTGTTAACATCAGTTGTTAATTTGTTAATATCAAGATTCAACATCTACCACAACAAATGTAGCTTTTGCTACAAATGATGAGCTACTTGATCATTTGAGAGATGAAGGGGAAAATGAGGAAGTTGAAATGAATATTGAGGTTGCAAAAGACCAAGAGGAGGAAGAGGATGAGGAAGAGAATGACGACATAGATTCCGATGAATTTGATTCAGAAAATGATTTTGAAAACCATTATAACTTTCATAATGATGATAATGATAGCGATGATGGTAGACATATTGATTATTAAAGTTTAATATTTTTCATTTTGTGGAGTAGATGAAAATTTATTATTATACTTTGTTGTTGTTTTTATGCTATGAACATTTATAATTGTATTTTTCATATCAATGTATTTAATTGGGTTGACAAAAGATCGGAATATGTTCATGTAAGAGCCTTCAACTTTAAAGTATATATTATTTATTTTTCTATGTTGGTTTTTTTATCTTCATATAATATCGAAATAAAGTGTTTTAAAATATTAATTAGCTTTATATTTATGTTGACAAGAAAAATTTAAACGTAGGTTTGAAGAATTGACCCAAGAAACAACTTCACAAGGAACTCCTCCACCAAATGAATTAGATGTGTTGCTGGAATAAAAAGAGGACGAGTATATGGTCTCGGAATGGAATCTACTGTATTATTAGGGAGACCTAATTATCGCGGATCATGTTCTTCATCAACAGAGTGGGTTCAAAGACATGAATTTGAAGAAATGAGAAATGAAAGAGATCAACTTCAAGAGGAATTGGCTAATACAAACAGAGCAGTTGAGCGCAATAACCACTTGATAAATCAACTGATGAATAGCTTGAACTTTAAACTCATGCCATATACTAGAGATCAAATTCATGAAGATGGGGTTAGTGATAATGATAATGAGATTGGTGATCATGATGATGGTGATTTTGATGATGAGATTGCTGATAATGATGCTCGTGATCATGATGGTGAAGAGTTAGATGGATAGTGATAAGTTAATCTGAAGTAACCAATATGTTACAATTTATTTTGACTAAATATATTATGTTTAAACTAAAATTTTATTTGTATTATTTTGAGTACTTACAAATATTAGTTAAATGTATTATGTTCTTTAATTATATACATTGATATGATTAATATTTTCAAATGATTTTGGTGTTTGAATTTTATAGATATTTAGAACAAATTAAAAAATTAATTTTATTGTTATTTTGAACATTAAAGTAATATACTTAAAAAAATGGTAATATTTAGAGACATAATTGGTGATAAAATATTTAATAAAAATAATAATTTATATCACAAATTTCGTCTCTAAATCGGTCGCTAATGATATAAAAAATTCATTTAAAGTGGTTGTTAAATCAGTCTCAATAATCGATCACAAAATTAGTCACAAAATGCAGTCGCAAAATCGGTCACAAAATTCGGTCACTAGACCGGTTACTAAATTTGGTCACTACATCGGTCACTAAATTCAGTCGCTAAATCGATCACTAAATTCGGTCGTTAAATTGGTCCCTAAATTTGGTCGCTATATCGGTCACTAAATTCGATCGCTGATTTGGTCGCAACAACTAGCGACTAGCAGTTTACCAACTGATTTAAATTGGTCACTAATTCGGTCGCTATTGAATTTAGTGACCGATTTTCTCCATTTAGTGACCGAAAATTTGGTCTCTAAAAGTGTTTTTTCTAGTAGTGACTCAGGTTTTGCCTTTATTTTCATTTCTGCCTTTGGTGGTATCCTATAGTTTTGCCTCTACGTATGTTTCTATGTCTAGTTCTGCCTCTGATTCTATTTCTGCCTCTAGTAGTATCCTTTGTTCTGTTTCTGCTTCTAGTGGTATCCTCTGGTTCTGCATCTGATTATGTTTCTGCTTCTATTTACGTTTCTACCTCTAATTTTGTTCTGCTTCTGATCGTACCCTTTGTTTCCGTTTCTGCCTTTGGTTGTGTTTCTACCTCTAATTTTATTGTTGCCTCTAATTCAATTTTTGCCTCTAGTGGTGTCCTCTAGTTATGCCTCAGATTATGTTAATGCCTTTGATTATGTTTCTACCTTCGGTTCCATTTCTGCCTTTGGCTATGTTCCCGCCTCTAGTTATGTTTCTGCCTCTATTCACGTTTCAGCCGTTGATTATGTTTCTATCTCTGGTTTTGTTTCAACCTCTGTTTCTGCTTCTGGTGCTGTCATTGCCTCTGAAGTTGTCCTCTGATTATGTTTCTGCCTGTAGTTCAATTTATACCTCTGGTGTTATCCTCTAATTATGTTTTTGTCTCTTATTCCGCCTTGCCTCTTGTGGTATCCTCTAATTATGTTTCAGTCTCTGATGGTATCCACTAGATCTGCCTCTTGTTCTGTTTTTGCCTCTGATTCCATTTATGCCTCTGGTTGTATCTCTTGGTTCTGCCTCTTGTTCTATTTCTTCCTCTGATGGTATCATTTGGTTCTGCCTTTATCTTTGGTGGTATCCTTTGGTTGTGCCTCTGATTCTGTTTTTGCCTCTTATGGCATCCTTTGATTATGTCTCGAGTTCCGTTTCTACCTCTAATAGTATCCTCTAGTTCTACCTTTGTTTAAGTTGCTACCTTAGTTGTTTCCTTTGGGTTACCGATTAATAAACTTTACATGAACCAATTATATATTTGTCGTATCTCAAAATTTCAACTGTTTCTTGAAATTAATGGAGTCGCCACCAAAATTTATTTTAGTGTAGAGAAAATATTGGGAAACCCTTAAAAAAAGAAAAGTGATATTTTAAACTAAATTTTGAGTTCGAGAGTTGATTATGCGTAGGAAATGTATAAGCACTTTACGACATGCATTAAAATACAATTATCTATAATTAATTGTGCAAAATTAATATTAATTTAAATATATTTATTTCTCTTTATTAATAAATATGAATATCAATTGTTTTTTTTTAATGTGAATTTGAAATAAATGTGTGCTTAAGTAAAAGAAAGAAAAAAAAAGAAATTTTTAATAATGTGCTTGACAAATGTGCGATTTTTCTCCTATATCTTCTGGTGCAATAGAGAAGTCAAAGCTACGTAGTTCTTGGGTAGAAAATGTGGGTGTGTTTATTAGCTTTTAAAGAAAATGCATTTGGTTACAATAAAAGGGTTAAAGAAAAGAAAACCTTGAGTATGATAAATTGATATCAATGAGAAAGTATAGTTATTTATTTGAATTTGGTTAAGAAGGTTTAATATCACCATGTAGTCACTATCCAGGCATCATGAACTATCACTGACAAGATATCGCATCCGGATTGGTCTTATTTTATTAAAAGGATAATTATTATTTAGAACTTAAAATCATCAAGTTGTCGCAACTTTGACGTCTTAAAACTAAATTTTGCAAAATGTAACATTTCCAACAATGTTTTAGCCATGTCGATTTTGAATAACATGAATGTTCATTTTATTAAAGATGATAATAATAAATCGGAGAATGCATTTTGAATGTCTATGATTTTGAGTGTTTGTTTTAATATATTATATTGATTTATTTTTTAACAAACATTTGAAACAAGTCTCTTTTTCTATCCCCACTTTCAAATGAGATTTTTTACTTTATATTAACTTTTTGACTTGGTGTAATGTTTCGTTTGACCTTATCATTGATTGACTTATCCATTTTAATGAATCATTGGTTGATTCCATATCTTTATATTTAAAGTGTATTTATTGAATTCTAACACGTGGATTAGAGATTCTATAATAACTCGCTAATTATATGTCGGATTTAATAACCAAACCTCATAATCAAATTGATCTCAAACTGATTATATTTTGAACCTTGTGATATTACCATATTGGAATATCTAATTGATATGGATTTTGAACACAAAATTTTTACTAATTGGATGTCTCAAAATTTCAAAGTTTTCTATTAGGAGTAATACTAAAACATCATTTTATTTTGATGAAGGGATCAAATCAAGATTATATTTATATCGGTGAGTTGAAATTTATCATATTTTCGTCTTAAATTGTTTTAAATTTTATTTATATTTTATTATTACTTTTAGTTGAGGTTGCAATAAAAGAGATATATTATGGAGCCTTAAGTAATCCAATATGCATCTCCTTTAATCATCCTCTTACATCTACAATTCTAGGTTTGTGCATGTTAGTGTTGTGGTATTTCAATTTTGTTCAGCCAATCATAATTTTTTTCAGTTGTATCATCTAATTCTGCCTATGTTTCCATTTTTGTCTCTGGTGGTATCATCTAGTTCTGTCTCTGACTCTATTTTTACCTCTAATTGTATCCTTTAGTTATGCCTCAAGTTCAGTTTATGTCTATAGTGGTATCCTCTGGTTCTGCCTATATTTTCATTTCTACCTTTGGTGGTATCCTCTAGTTTTGCCTCTATTTACGTTTCTACGTCTAGTTCTGCCTCTGATTCTATTTCTGCCTCTAGTAGTATCATCTGGTTCTGTTTCTGCTTCTAGCGGTATCCTTTACTTCTGCATCTATTTATGTTTCTGCCTCTATTTACGTTTTTGTCGTTGATTTTGTTCTGCTACTGATGGTATCCTTTGTTTCCATTTTTGCCTTTGGTTGTGTTTCTACCTCTGATTTTACTGTAGCTTCTAATTCCATTTTTGTATCTAGTGGTATCCTCTAGTTCTACTTCTGGTGATGTTTATGGCTTTGGTTATGTTTCTACCTTCGGTTCTATTTCTGCCTTCTGCTATGTTCCTGCTTCCAATTTTGTTTCTGCCTCTATTTACGTTTTAGCCTTTGATTACGTTTTTATCTTTGTTTTGTTTGAACCTCTAGTTATGTGTCTGCCTCTAGTTCATTTTCTGCCTCTGGTTCTGTCTTTGCCTCTAAAGTTATCCTCTGATTAAGTTTCTACCTCTAGTTCAATTTATACCTCTGGTGTTATCCTTTGATTATGTTTTTGTCTCTTATTTTGCCTTGCCTCTTGTGGTATCCTCTAATTATGTTTCAGTCTCTGATGGTATCTTCTAGATCTGCCTCTTGTTCTGTTTCTGCCTCTGATTCCATTTCTTCCTCTGGTTGTATCTCCTGGTTCAGCCTCTGGTTCTATTTCTGCCACTGGTGGTATCATTTTGTTCTGCCTCTACCTCTGGTGGTATCCTTCGGTTCTGCCTATAATTTTGTTTCTTCCTCTTATGGCATCTTTTGATTATGCCTCTGGTTCCGCTTCTACCTCTAGTAGTATCCTCTAGTTCTACCTCTGTTTATGTTGCTTCCTTTGGTCGTATCCTCTAGTTATAGTTCTAATTCCTTCTAAGTTCTTGTTGTTTTTAATTATTTATTTTATCTTTTTTGTTTTGTTTGTAGGCAACATTAGCACTTCGTTCCATCTTTTCAGTCTCTCCTTACTTTTCACCTCTAGAACTGCATACACTATTTTTTTTAACCCCTTTTAGCCTTTTTGTTTTCCTAGCTACTTTGCTTTTTTCTTTATTTCTTAAAATGACTTCAAACTTTACCAAGTATACAAGCAATTTAATATGTGTTTTTTTTTAAACTTAGATTAAACAAAAATTCAGAATTTATTCCTACATCGACAAATTTTAAAGACAATAATCAACAGATTAATAATCCAATTCATGCATGAATTCAGTTTTAAAATACCTTAATTTAACAACATTTGGGTTACCGATTAATAAACTTTACATGAACCAATTATATATTTATCGTATCCTAAAATTTCAATTGTTTCTTGAAATTAATGGAGTCGCCACCAAAATTTATTTTAGTGTTGAGAAAATATTGCGAAACTCTTAAAAAAAGAAAAGTGGTATTTTAAACTTAATTTTGAGTTCAATAGTCGATTATGCGTAGGAAATTTATTAGCACTTTATGACATCCGTCAAAATACAATTATCTATAATTAATTCTACAAAATTAATATATTAATTTAAATATATTTATTTCTCTTTATTAATAAATATGAATATCAATTGTTTTTTAATGTGATTTTGAAATAAATGTGTGCTTAAGTAAAAGAAGGAAAAAAAAAAAGAAATTTTTAATAATGTGCTTAACAAATATGTGATCTTTCTCCTATGTATCTTCTATCTTCTGGTGCAATAAAATGATTAGATAAAGAAATTGTTGATTAAATGAAAGAAAAGAAAACCTTGAGTGTGATAAATTGATTTTGTGAAGAAAGTTTAGTTATTTATTTGAATTTGGTTAAGAAAGTTTAATATCACCAAGTTGTCACTATCCAGGTGTCTTGAACTATCACTGACAAGATATCGCATCCAAATTATTAAAAGGATAATTATTATTTAGAGCTTAAGATCGTCAAGTTGTTGCAACTTTGACGTCTTAAAACTAAATTTCACAAAATGTAACATTTCCAACAAAGTTTTAGCCATGTTGATTTTGAATAACATGAATGTTTATTTTACTAAAGATGATAATGATAAATCGAAGAATGAATTTGAGTGTTTGATTTAATATAATTATATTGATTTATTTTTTAACAATCATTTGAAACAAGTCTCTTTCTCTCCCCACTTCCAAATGAGATTTTTTACTCTATATTAACTTTTTGACTTGGTGTAAAGTTTTGTTTGACCTTATCATTGATTAACTTATCCATTTTAATGAATCATTGGTTGATTCTCTATCTTTCTATTTGAAGTTGCATTTATTGAATTCTAACACGTGGATTAGAGATTCCATAATAACTCACTAATTATATGTCGGATTTAATAACTAAACCTCATATTTCGATTTGTACAACATGTAATCAAATGGATCTTAGAAATTATTTGGTAAGTTAAAGCAAAGGTCAAACTGATTATATTTTGAACCTTGTGATATTACCATATTTGAATATCTAATTGATATGAATTTTGAACGCAAAATTTTTACTAATTGGATGTTTCAAAATTTCAAACTTTTCTATTAGGTGTAATACTAAAACCTCAATTTTATTTTGATGAAGGGATCAAATCAAGATTGTATTTATATCGGTGAGTTGAAATTTATCATATTCTGGTCTTAAACAATTTTTAATTTTATTTGTATTTTATTATTATTTATAGTTGAGGTTGCATTAAAAGAGATCTATTGTGGAGCCTTAAGTAATCCAATATGCATCTCCTTTAATCATCCTCTTACATCTACAATTCTAGGTTCGTGCATGTTAGCATCGTAGTACTTCAATTTTGTTCAGCCAATCATAATTTTTTTTTCTAGTTGTATCATCTGATTATGCCTATGTTTTCATTTTTTGTCTCTACTGGTATCATCTAGTTGTGTCTCTTTTTCTATTTTTGCCTCTAACGGTATCCTTTAGTTCTGCCTCTATTTCAGTTTCTATCTCATGTGGTATCCTCTGGTTCTGTCTCTATTTGCATTTCTGCCTTTGGTGGTATCCTCTAGTTCTGCCTCTATTTACGTTTCTACCTCTAGTTCTGTCTCTTATTTTATTTCTGCCTCTGGTAGTATCCTCTGGTTTTATTTCTGCTTCTAGTGGTATCCTCTGGTTCTGCATCTGATTATGTTTCTGCCTCTATTTATGTTTCTGCCTCTGATTTTGTTATGCTTTTTATGGTATCCTTTGTTTCCGTTTCTGCCTTTGGTTTTGTTTCTACCTCAGATTTTACTATTGCCTCTAATTCCATTTTTGCCTATTATGGTATCATCTAGTTCTGCATCTGATTATGCAGAACCACACTTTGATCCTACATGTCAAGTCTTCTTTACACAACTTGGAACCTACAGATTGTTAGAGGCAAACTAAAGCCACTATTGGGTTGGGTTACAAGAGATTGAAACTAGTTTGGTTTTGCTACTGATAAGCATAATTGATACAATGATTTTTTATATCTACAATGAATCACTTAGCACTAAATAATATAAAGTTGAACAAGTTGTTTGCTAGAACTTAAAACCTTAAACTCTAAATACTTATAAAATATTAAGCTATTGAGGTTTTCTGAAAAATGATGGTTTTTAGGAATTCTGAGTGTGTGTTATATATGCTCTTCTTTAGCATTGACCTACTATTTGTAGATGAACTTTATGGTTTGAGTTTATCGCCGATTTTTGAATCATATCTCAAATTTACCTTGCTCAACAAAGATTTTCCCCAAACATAGTTTTGGTTGATATGATCTTTATAATATGAAAACTAGGCAATTTTTTATTTCCCAATCTAATTGAAGCAGCTCTTTTAGAAAGATATTATGCGTATTTGTTTAGATTATATTTGCAAATTAATTCACTTGAGTCTCTCTCTCTTCATACGCTTGATTTGATTTGGGTGGGAACAATTATGGGCTTGTTCTTAGACCTTAAGAAGTAAGAATACGACTTAGTCCAACTCAATATTTTTCTCAAACTATTAGATTCATTGACTTTTATTCTTCATAATCATTGACTTCATTGTTGGAATCAGATGTTGTGATGCTTGTACAATCAGAGTCAGAGGCAGATAAAAAGTTGTGTGAATTAGAATTAGTGGCATGGGTAACTTCACCTTTGTTGCACTATTGAAGTCAGTGCAACATCAGAGTGTGTTGCGTATCATCAGAAGCACTCTAGAATGAGTTGCAATATTCAGAGTCAATGGAATATATACTTTTGATGTAGACTTGAACATTGGTGGTATCCTCTAGTGGTATAATTCTTGTGGTATCCTTTGGTGCTTTCTTTGGATGGTATCCTCTAGTTGTTTCCTCTGATTTTCCTATTCTAATTTATGCATACTTAATGAATTCATAAGTGCAATAAATTGTTCTCACAAAATACATTTGTTAACATCAAAACACAAAAAGGATTATTCGAGGGACATAATTGGTTCCAACAATCTTGATTGCAATATTGATTAAAATGATTATTGATTATCATACATGTTGTGTTCCTTGATGTTAAATAGAAACTTTACAAGTTTGATATATGAATATATTGATCAACTATATGATTCTAAGTGAAGTATACTCAAGCTATTTCTCCCTACATTTGTACTTCATTTTTTATTCCCCAACCTTTTTGATATATGCCAAAAGGGGAGTTTAATAAGAATGTTAAGAATTAAACTGTTACATATGTCTAGGGGAGTTTATTAACATATTTATGAACATTCTTGCATTTTATTTAAATCCATCCATAAAACATAAGTTTTATTCAAAAGGTTTGTCATCCTCAAAAAAAGAAAGATTAATGGGGCAAAAAACCTTTTTGGTATGTGTTTTAAGGACAACAAATCTTTTTAAATAAATGATTAAGATTTATGAATGGTGATCTACTAATCATCGCACTTGAGTTTTATTTAAGGAACATTAATTGCATTATAGGACAAGCAAGAAGCTATTCACATCAACAAGTCCATAAATATCTACTCAACATTGAACGAATCTTTAAAGGAATATATTATAGAACAATTATTCAAGAGAATGTTTATTATATCGTCAAGATAGCATATTCATGAAGAAAGTGCCCAATACATTCATACTTATACTAAAGTATCTCAGTGATACTTGATGGAGAAGACACAACATGAGAAACACGAAGGAAAATTGTAGGAAGTATTGCTTTAATAAAAAAATTATAAAAGAACATTCACCAAAATGTTCTGGTTGTTATATTAAAGAACAATTGACAATAAGAACCTCTTTGGACAACATGCAGTAAATTAGTTAGAATTTTGTACAAGGGTTTTCCAACATTTAATGAACAGTTAAAAGTCAAGATTTGAAGGCTTGCTTGCAAAAACATATATGCAGAATAAAGGTGCAAACACGACAAAGGGGTGTAATTGTTCTTGACAAAGATGATAACTTTTTGATAATTTATGAAAAAACGGGTATGGTTTAAGTGACTTACTTGGAGTAAAAGCAATCGAATTCAGAGGCACCAAACAATGAAAGCATAAATAATTGAACACATAGATTTATCTTGGTTCACCACTAACATGTCTACATCCAGTCCCCTCATTCCGAAGCCTTGAATTATAAAGCACCTGACCCTCCAACCCAATCTTCCCAAACAACATGACAACCTCTGAGTTTTTAGGAACTAACCACATCGACCCTAAAAGCCAAGTCTTCTCCTAACAACCTGACAATCCCATATTGAAGAAGGAACTAAATCACTATCGAGTTGGGTACAAAACATTGAAACTTTAAGTGTTTGCTTCTAACAAAGTTGATAATAATAATAATAATAATAATAATAATAATAATAATAACAATAACAATAATAATAGTAATAATAATAATAAATAATAATAACCCTCACGCTATACGAAAACAAAAACATAGAAAATATTTCTAACGTGAACAAGTGTTCCTCTCTTTGAACTCTAAGTTGAATTCGAAATTTTGAGCTTATGAGTTCATCTACTCTTTTCTGATTTTTGATGATATTCTTCTTCTTCATCCTTTAGTATCTATTTTTAGATAAAATTAGGGCTTAAATGTAATCTTTGTTAAATTCTAAATTATATATACATTCCTAGCTTGGTCAACATTGATTCAAAAATAATTCTGAACAAGATGTTTTTTGATAATATGTTCTTTAGCCAAATCTTTAATTTTGAATCCAATTTGAGAAGTTCTTCTAGATTTATTTTGTTCTTATTTTGTTTAGATTGAATTTGTAAATTCTTTAGATTGATTTTGTTTGTATTTTGTTCATATTGAGTTTGTAAATTCTTCATATAGATTTTGTTAATATTTTGTTGTAGATAAATTGTGATCAAATCTTCTTTAAAATTTGACCTTTCAACTTGGTCAAAGATTTTCTTCAATTACAAATCTGAATCAAATCTTATATGAATAAAATCTTATTTTAGATTTTCTTTAAAAACACAAATCTTATTTCAAAACTTTAAGTATAAAATAACCTTGGTTCCAACACATCATGTTCTGTAGAATGATATCCATATTGATCTCTATATTGATTAGAAGAATATTTTGGTTTTAACAAAAGATCATTCTAGCTATTCAACGATCATTCTAGTTTATCAAATGATTATTCTTGTTTATCAAAAGATCATTCTAATTTATCAAAGATTATTCTGGTTTATCAATGGATCATTTTGATTTATCAAAGGATCATTTTGATTTATCAAAGGATCATTCTTGTATATCAAGTTCATTCTAGTTATTCTCTTTTAAAGATAGTATCATTTCCACAGTCCAAACCACAAGTTAAAGAGTATCAAGACTTCTCAAATCAATGATCAAGTCAATGATACAATAACATTTTACTTACGATATCTTGATTGATGACCAAATTAATCTCATGATTGAGAAGTTGTGAGCAAGGATACAATAACATTTTACTTACGATATCTGGCAGAAAAAACTTTGCAAAATTTTGATTTGGAATAGTACCAGATATGTGACATCACATTCTCACACTTATTCACGTTTCCATGAAACCCTTGTTTTCCGTTAAACCCAAAAGTAAGAACATTATGGGTTTGTTAAGAATGTTCCAGATAACAATATCAACATGTGCTTAACTATTTTAAAATCGATTTGACACTTGGATGATGAGTCTAACAGAAAAATTAAGTTTAAACTGAATATTCTAAGTATTTTATCATTTATAAATTGTAGATCATTTGGAAGATGAAAATAAGAGTTCAATTTACAAATCTATCAACACTTGTTCAAGTAAACAAGTCAAAAACTCTTGAAGCAGACTCCAACTTTTTTCACTATATCATATGGATCATTATTTACTGAGTTTGTCTTTATTTATCTAAACCAAGAGTTGAGAATCATCATATCTCAAACCTTTTTTTCATAGATATTATCTGTAACTCAAGTCTATATTTTATGTAATATTGAGTATGTTTGTAAAAATCATTTCAAGGTTAAAAGGTGACTATAAATATCCTTCTTAGGATGAAAGGTGAAGATTGTAATTGATCAAGGTGTGGTCAAGGAAAATGTTTGAAGGAGAATATTAGAGTTCTGAAGCACATAGTGAAAATCTCACGTTTGTGAGGACTAGACAAGCTCGAGTTGGGTGAAACATTATACATTTGTGTGTGATATTTCTATCCTTTTTCTTTAATTATTTGCAACACAATTCACTATAAACTAATTTGTGTTATTTACATATAGCCTACCCAAAACATTAGGCTCATTCTATGTCCACCTAGATTGATCTCAAGTTAATTTAAATTAAGCACAAGAATGAAAATTTTAAAAGGGTCACAATTAAAACCTCATTTCTTGTGATTTACAAATCTACTTCAATGAGTATCAAAGCTCTGCCTCAAAGGTTTAAGCACTTAATAGTGTAAGTGGGAAAGATTTAAGAAGACGTAATAGTGCAATTCAAAGCACATGTATAGAGGTAACATATTATGAACCTTGTTATTTATGTAAATATTTTGAAAAATTCCTAAATGACTCAAACACTTTATCTCAAAAATGTATATTTATAATAAGTCAACTTTATGAGATAAGGAAACAAAATGAGGAGCTACAAACAAATAATGATGAATATATTAAAATCATTTAAGATTTGCAACTGTAACACCCTAAATTGTTATATGAATGCTTTCTATGATGTGTTGGTTTGATAGATATTATATTTAATGAGCAATATAAATAATAAATATTTTTTTTATTTTGTATATTTTTCTAAAAATAATAGTATTTTAGTGTAATATATAATTTAAAGAAAAAGATTTTATGCGATTTTACGTGTGTATACATGTACCCAATTAATGTAATACTTTTATGGACGCTTGACTTATGTTAAGTATGCAGATAGTTATATTTCAATTATTTATAACTATTTTCTATTTTTAGTTATTTTTTTTATAAATAATTATCTTGATATAGAATTGATATTGTGTTTGATTTCGTTTATTTTTAAATACTTGTTATGGTATTGTGATTTTATATATATTTATTATGATTTAGTAATTAATATAAAATATTGATGTTATATTTATTTATTTTATAATTTTGACTATTTTCTAATATGATGGTATTATTATAATGTGATTATTTTGAGAAATAAGTATAATTGTAGAGATTATTTTGAACGTGAGAGTTTTGATTATTAGTAATATGTTTTTTTTATATTGATTATTTTAATTACTCTAGTTTATAAAATATTAGTAATGTTTGGAAAACGAAATGGTGTTTGGAGGAATATTAAAAAAGAGATTAAAAAATTATTAGTTTATTTTAACAAAATAAAAATAATAATAGTAAAATATAAATAAATAGACCAATGGGTTTGACTCTATGAACCCTAATTGTTTATAAAATAAAACAAACAAAAGAAGGGAAGGGAGTTGGAAGCGCAGCCGTAGAACCAAAGAGTAAACACAACAACAACCTATTGTTTGACACTGGAAAGCCATAACTATCCCAGAAAAGTTTCCCTGTTTTTGTCCAAATTTCAGTATGTTGTTTTACTCATTTATCTATTCAATTAAACACAATTTTTCAGATTTTTAACAACCCGAATTTCTCCCTAAAATACCCGATTTCTCCGTTTACCGAAATCCTTATTTTGCATCGTTCTCCTTCACCGTAAGTCCGATTTGAGTGAAACCAACGTCAAAACGACCGTGTGAAAGGTGGCTATATTATCCACCGATTGGGTTTCTGATTTATGGTAATTTTCCTTGACCGAATTTCGAATTTAGTTTTTAGAGTATCTTCTCATAATTTATTTTTAACGTTTACCCATAAACTATCGAGTTAGATCGATTGAAGGACAAAGAGTCAATGAACAAAGGTTGTTTGCCCGTGGAATCGTATTCGTGTATGAAAGCTTCAAAATAAGGTAAGGGGTGAGAGAGCGTTTGAATTCATGAATATAATATATTGTGAGATGAACGGGAAAACCGTATTTCCCAACGATTCATCCGGGGCTTGCTACGTACGGCAGTAGCCCTTTGAGAGATAAATTGATTAATTTTAAATATGAGAATTGTGAGATTAAAATGTGAAATAGAAATTTTTATAAGGTGTTGATTGATTTAATTTTCGATACTTGTGTGGTAGTTGATAATTGTTATTATTGTGATGTTGGATGTTGAATGAAATTATGTGTACATGTTTGCTTAGATGAAATTATGTGATGTGATAATAAAATATAGATGCATGGTTTGATATATGCTTACATGATGATAATGATGATTTTTGATTGATGATAGTGATGTTATAAAATTGTGATGAGTTTATACGATGATCATGATTATTTATGATTAATGATATTATAAAATTGTGAGGAAAATATTGAAGTACCCCATACTTGGTGAGATAGTGATGATTCTTAAATATGGTGCATGGAGTAGTCTAAGCTAACGAGGGGAGAAAATAAATATTGTGAATTGTGAAGTGGAGATTATTTTGTCATCATATAGGTAGGGCCTGACAAGCCTAGTGATTATGGGGAAGTACAACTGAATGAGCCTGATCGTGGCGGTCTCCTGTCGAGCCTTAAGGCAAGATTGTTAGACCTTGGAGGTATTCCGGTGGGGAATTCCTAGGTGACTAGGAGGTAGCACTCCAAATGTCGGGAGCTACCATGCAACACACGTTTAACTCGACTGTCACGTATATGTGTCTCGGGTTGAGTTGAGGGGATCTATGAGGACAGGCCCAATTTGAATTGTCCGTCCACCGGGATGGTGGCAAAGTATCATGGCCTCCTAACCAAGTACTTCAGAGTTAGAATGGTACCACATTGTGAAGTAGAGTCTAAGCTCATGCATAGCATTGCATTTCCTTGTGATTGTTTTGTTGTGATTGATGTATTTCAAAGGTAATAATAATTAGATGATTTGATGCATATTATAATGAGATGATTATTTTACTTAAGTGACTTTGATGTTATAGTATGATATTATTTAATTAAATATTTTGATATATCGTAAAGTGATTATGATACGGTTCTATTATGATTGTTTGTGTGTTCTTCTTACTCATATTATACTATTAACATAATTTCAAAACTCACCTCCTTCGTTGTTTGTGTTTGACTGGTTGGGCCCTGCGTTTGCGAAATCGCAGTTATTACAGGTTAATGAGTCTTGAAGTTCAAGTTTGGGAGGAACCCCGCCCTGATAGGTGATACCAGAAATAAGGGTTTTAATTTGTATTTTACTTATTTAATTTAAATCAAATTTTTGTATGAAAACCTTAGAAGTACTAGTAAGTTTTTAGAATTAAATCAAGTAATTATACTTAAATCAAGTTTATTGAGATTAAATTGTTTTATTTAAGTAATAAAATTTGAATTGCTGCATGTGTACTTTGAGAAACGTGATATCCTAAATTAGTTACAAAAGTTTTTGTTTTCTTGAAAATATAATTTTATTTATCTGCTGCAAATTTTATAGGAATATGATATAAATTATTATATATATTATTTTGGGATTTAGGGTGTCACAGCAACAACCTCATCTGAAAATGTTTAAGCAACAAAATATTCTGAATGAGATAACCTAAAAAAACATCTTCTAGAATGTTCTAAAACTAAAGAAGAAAGTACCACATTAAAAATAGAAATTCATGAATTGAAAAATAATTTAACCAACATGGTAAAAACCACTGTAATTTTTCAAAGAAAAAAACATGATATCTTAAGAAGCCATATTTGGAAAAGATGATTTATGTTTCAAATCTTGTAAGACCCATTATCATTTGTCTAGAATATGATAATTTGGCCCATACACCTTAATAAACAGAGGTAATTAACAATAAATAATAAATTAGAATCACCATCACAACTGAAAACTACATTCATAAATATAGTTTAAAACTTGTTTAGTAGATTCATAAAATATTACATCTTGAAAACAACTACGATTAACTGATTACATCATAAAACAAAATATTAAAATCTAATTCCACGAGTTTGGAACTGATCTTCTGATGCTGATTTCATGTCTCATGTTCCTCCAACTGCTAAATAAAAATAATAATAATAATAATAATAATTGGGGGGAGATAAAATATCTCAGTGAGCTCTAAAAATAAAAGGGAGAAACAATCTCAAGGATTTTCTTTCATAAAAGTGCATAAAACGTAAAACAATAGTTATACATGTCTATATATATATATATATATATATATATATATATATATATATATATATATATATATATATGTTGTGAAAAACGTATGCATGACCTCAAATCTTTTTCTTTGGAATAAGGAAAAATCGCTCAATATCTTAATGTGGATCACTAAGATAACTGAGTCCTGATTGGTAAAGGTGGTCAGGCCAAACCCCAATCAGCGTCCTGATTGTTCTCCTTTACCTATTATTCCATGCCTGAAATAACCTAAATGTCACACCGTGAATAAGGTCATGCATGCTCTGATCAATGATATTGTACAAAACTTACATGTTTTGTATGAAATGCACTTATTATATCATATATAAAATACATCATTCATACACAACAATTATCAATAAATTAGGCGATATGCTTAAACTCATAATAATTTAATCTTAAGTCCTTAATTCAAAACGTAAATCCATAGTCAGAAAATAGAAACAATATTGGAGTCATGAAAATAGTAACAACTTCATAACAATTAATAACTCAAACATAATAAAGTCATTCAAATTTCTTAAGAATTTTATACATTCTTGCAAATCACACAGTAGAATATTTACAGCACAATGGTCACTATTAATTATTGATGAAGGGTCAAATTACTTTAGAAATTCCAAAAATTTCCTTGAAAGCTAACTCAACTAAGAACATAATGCAATCGATCTCATCTCAAAATTGGAAACCTATAATTTAGGAAAAATCACGCACTAAGACTAATTTACACACGCTGCAGAAAGTCTCCATCACAAAAGTCATTAATAATTATTGAAAAATGGTCGAATGACAATAGAAAATTTTGAATCTTTTAGTGAAAGTAGGTAACTCACCTATAAACACAACATAGTTGGTCTCATCTCAAAATTCGAAATCAATAATTCATGAAAAATATGATTATAAGACTTGTTTACATAGTTTTGTTTTTATTTAGAAAACCAAACTTAAATACAACAATTCTCCTGCAATAGTTCTCAATGTATTTTCATCAAACACCTCTCATGCATTGAATATTTGGAATAAAAATAGAATTTTCTCTCCACTAGTAAATAAAACCATATATTTTAAATGCATGCACTTAAAATCATGATTCTAACCAAAATTAAGGTAACATAACACAATTTTACAAACACATATCAGAGGCACAACAGCAGTAACGAGCATAAATCGTGCTCGACAAGTATAATCACATTAAATATAGTGATACACATATAATTAAATTTTTTCTAATACATAATTCATTCACAAACAGCACAACCATAAACAACAACCTACGTTTTAACTTATTTTCAACAACTTCAGAAAATGAAATCTCTAATCATAACAACAACAACAAAAAAAAACCCTTTCATAAAAAGAACTCACCGGTTGTGACAAGGAAGAAGATAATGTTCTGATTAACTTGGTTGTTGAGCTCCCTTTTTGCTTGAATTGTCAGCTTGACTCAAGTTCTTCAATTTTGGGTTATCATCCTTTGCTATTGAAGCTGATTAGTTACAAATCGAGACATGCAAAGTTTAAAAATGGGTTTGAAGACCTTTATCAAGCTTTTGGGTTTATTGATTTGAAAAAAATAAAAGAAAATGGGGTTGAAGATTTGGGAGGATAAGGGAGGTGCTTCACGGGAGAAGCAGAAGGATGGCAAAAATTGAAGAGTGCGTGTTTTCTGAATAAGAAAAAAAAACTATACTTAAAATGTAGAGGGGAAATTATGCCTTTGCCCAAATCTTACAATAATGTCATTTCGTGTTCTTTTAACAAATAAACTAATTATTTTATTTTTAAAATTAATGATTTTAAACATTAACTTCTATACTTAACAAAACAAAGTAGATAGGTTGTTACAAATCTTCTCAAAAAGAAAAAGCTTTATGAAAACTTTGTTGTGTAAAAAAAAATAAAGATGAGAAAGGTAATTAAAAATGTGGATACTGTAACAAATATTGACACCTGGAATCAATATGTTATCATAAGAAAAAAATTTGAGAAAGCAAGAATATATTCTTATGATATGATCATTCTGCAACAGAATGTTCTCGTTACAGACCAGAACATTCTGGATGTATAAATTTGAAAAGGAATGTTCTTATTATGGCAAGTTTGTTCATATGGAGTTAAATTGTTACCATAAGCAAAAATCTTCTAGAAGAAGAAAACTAACCATCAAGGACACAAACAAATATGAGTACCAAAATCATTATTAACTTATGATGCATGAACATCATCCATCAAACAAGAAAAAACATTGATACACGAACAAGGCATGCTCAATACACATGAATGAAAAAGTATGATGTCTCCTCTCATCACAAAAATTTAGAAGGTTTATAACATTTGGAAATATTAACAAATCAAAAGTACATTTATCATTAATTGTAATAACTTTGCATAAATTAAGGATTTTGGATATGTGAAAGATAACTTAGTAAAATTGGTTTTAAAGTTACTTTTTAAGCCCCTCATGGTTGAAGTAAAAAAACATCCTTATGTTTTAAATAAAAATCCTTATGTTTTATACTTAATGATTTTCCAATCAAATCATGTTTTAAGTCTTTTGAAAAAGATAAAAGGATTTATTTTTAAAATCAAAAGGATAATGTCTTTAAGGCTTTTCAAAATTCATTGTAAAAGAGTTTTAAAAAGAATTGTCATTTCAATCCAAAGGGATCAAGGTAAATTTGAAAAGACATTCTTCGTATCATTCTTTGATGAAAATGATGATTCACGTAATTTTCTTGTCAAAGAACTTTCCAATAATATTGAGTTGTTTTTTTAAAAAAAATTACAAGAAATTGCTAGAACAATTTTAAATGAATCAAGTGTTGAAAAATAATTTTGGGGAGAAGGCATAAAAATTGTTTGCCATGTTTTAAATCTTGGCTTTATTAGAAAATATCTTGAATATATTTTCATATGAATTTTTGAAAATTAGAAAGCACAACATATCATACTTTCATATTTTTTAATGTCATCACTAATAAAGAAAATATGGACAAATTTGTTTTAAAATGTCATTAAATCATATTTTTCAAATAGCTCTACATTCTATAAATATTATAGAATATAAAATCTCAATATCCAAACTGTAGATGAAATTATGCATGTTATGGTTGATGAATATGTTGATTTTCATGATGAAAGATAGAATGAGGAAGAAAAATAACTACAATATTAAATTTTGATAAATCACAAATTTGATAATTTTTAAGTATCATCCTCAAAAACTCCAAAGTTTGGTCATGGAGTAGCAAAAAAAAACTGAAAGAATGATCAATTTAAGCAAAAAGATTCATGTCTTCATTTTAGAAGCATTACCAGAACATTGTCCACAAGAGTAGAACAATAGTAGATGTGCTTCATCCAATCAAAACTAATGTCGGCTATCATGATGATGGTTTAAGAACATCAACAACTCTTAAATGAGGTTGAAGCATTTGCTCCTAAACTAATTGCCTCATGTTGACCATTAATCAAGATAAATGAATGAGCATGAAAAGAATCCAAAAATATACAAATACTTATCGTCGTTAAATCTCAAGTGAGAAAGATCACTAAATGAGGTACACTTAATCCCAATTCTTAAGATATTTGCATAATGATAAGTATGAATATTTTTGTTTGCAATGATATTATGTGATTGATTTGATGCTCTTAAAATTAAGAATGCTTACTATTTTTTATTCAAGTATGACCTTAAAACTTAATTGATCACATCACTCTTTGTCATTACTTGTACATGCATATACCTAATTTCTATCCTAAAATCAATATGTTTTCACTATTTTATCCTATACATTTCATTATGGTGTAAACAAGTGTACAAATCAAGCTTGATGTTCAAAATTGTTGTCCTTGTTAAAAATATATTTAAAACAAATTGGTCTCTTTAATAATTAGACAATGTGCTATTTTTTCAAGTACAATTCATTGAATGAATTTTTCACACATTGCACAAAAACATTTTTCAAGTTATCATGTTAAATGAATTAACATCATTTTAAACAAATTCACCTCTTTATGTCCTTGAAAACATTCTCTATCATGTTCTCCAATCGTTTTGCATATATTTAGTAGTCTATACATTGCTTTATGCTTGAGTATAATATTTTGAATATGACTTTTTAAAACAAAATTGAGTTTATAATGTGGCTTTTGAATTTAAAATATATATCATTGTTTAGGATTTATTTTTGAAGTATTTCAACAAGAGAACATACGAATTGCTTTCTGGACAATGTTTTGTGTATTTTCTCTAAAAACTCAAAACTACTCTAAATAGAAAAAGGCATGCACATTATGTTTTTAAAAATATATTGGATTTTTTTTGTCATGAAAATTTTGTCTCAAATATTGATGAATGATTATCTTGATACATTTACATGTCATGAAGTCAAAAGTTGATGTGAACTTTAATATATCTTTGTAAATGAGTCTTATTTATTGTATACTTCCTTTGTGAAAATGGATCTCAAGTATTTAAATATATTTTAAGCATATAGATAGAAATAGCAACAATCAAAATGTCTTATACACACTTCCTAATGAAAGTAAACTTTGTGAAAAACTTTTTTGGGTCTTATTAATGAAAGTAAATGAGTCTTCTTTATTGTATACTTATACCACTTTTTTATTTAAGTACCTCTAAGTTGTTGTAGTTTTTGTTTTTATTTAGTCTCCGTAAAATCAGAGACAATCAGTTTTAGTCTCTAAAAAAGGGGTGATAAACATCCATATCACATGAGCCTATATATGCACATCAACACATCATCTTTTATGATATATTAAAAATTAAAATGTTTTATATTATTAATTAATAAATTTATTTATTGATAATTTGATAATTAGTGTTATTTTATAAGGAAAATATGAATACAAGTTAAGTTTAAGGGTTTTTAGAAAACTCATTATTCTTTTAATGTTGATTTGACATTAGGAAACAAATTCGAACGTTTCTGATTTTACAGGGAATAAATCCTAACAAAAAAAACTTACAGAAACTAAAATCAAAAATGGTATATTTGCAGGGACTAAATACGTATTTAAACCAACTTTTTTTAATATGAACAAATTCGTTGGCATAATCTTATCCACTTAAAAAAATTAATTTTTAAAAAATACAAACATTCTCAACATAAAAATATTTTATAAAGAGAGAAATTATATTTGACATGACGTCACCGTCATCTTACTTTGCTTCCATGTATGACCTCATACTTTTTCTAGTTCTAAAAATCAAAAAATGGATTTATTTCTAAGAGTAAACATGATCATGTTCAAATGAAAAGGCTGCCTCTTGTGAAAGAGGACAAAGAGAAAAGAGACATCTTACTTGCGTTATAGAATTTTTGAAATATTAAAGGATATTGATTTCAAAATATTCAACGGGATTTTGTAGAAAATATTATTTTTCTTAAAACTGAAGTCAACTTTGTTTTTCTGGAAATGAGAAGAATATATATTCATTGACTGTTTTTTTAGTGTCAAAATGCTTGCATATAATTATGTCATATTGCTTTTGTTATCATTGTCCATATCTTGATGGCAATATTGATTAAAATGATTATTGATCATCATACATTATGTGTTCCTTGATGTTAAATACAAACTTTATAAGTTTGATATATGAATACATTGATCAATTACATGATTCTATGTGCAGTATACTCAAGCTATTGCTCCCTACATTTGTACTTCATTTTTTATTCCCCAACCTTTTTGATAGATTCCAAAAGGACGACATAAATATATGATGGATATAGGATGAAGTAATTGATGAAAAATATTAAAAATTAACCTCTTGCATATGTTTAGTGGGAGATTAATTAAAATGTTAAGAATTAAACTCTTTCATGTGTTTAGGAGGAGTTTATTTACATGTCTATGAAAGTTCTTGCATTTTATACACATCTATCCATAAAACTTAAGTCTTATTCAAAGGGTTTGTCATCATCAAAGAAAGAGAAATTGTTGTGGTAAAAACCTTTTTTGTATATATTTTAATAACAAACTTTATGAAATAAATGTTGGAAGCAAGTTGATATTATACTTGGAGTTTTTATGATAACAAAAGTATTTTATGAGAACAATATATTTGACTTCAAAGAGTATGAAAGAAGATATGGTCAAGATTTGTAGCAGATTTGACCAAGATTTATGTACAATAAAATATGAACAAAATCAATCTGAAGAGTTTACAAACGCAATTTGAACAAAATACAAACAAAATAAATTTAGTTCCTTTTTCAATCTGGAGTGGTCATGTTGTTAGGAGAAGACTTGGCTTATAGGGTCAATGTGGTGCGTCCCTCAAAAGTCTAGGGTTGTCGGGCTGTTTGGGAAGATTGATTTGGAGGATCAGGTGCTTTGTAGTTCAAAGTAATTGAATTAGTGGATTAAATCATTTTGAATGAGGGGACTGGATGTAGCCAAGTTAGTGTTGAACAAGGATAAATCTATGTGTCTAATTATTTATGCTTTCATCATGTAATGCCTCTGAACCCGATTGCTTCTTATCTAAGTAATTGATTAAAAAAAACAACTAACCTTTACTAAATTAGCAAAAAGTTATCAACTTTGGCAAACACAATTCAACTTCCCTTCTCATGTTTGCACTTCAATTGACATCAGAGCTCGGTTTCAAGGCTGAGCACTTTATAGTGTTCGAGGAAAGAACCAAGGGTTCAACATGTTTGGATTTGGTGAATCAGCAGATGAAGACATTGAGGTATTTTCTGAATTTACTCGATCTGATTTAAATAATACTATAAATGATTTTTTAAATAAGAATCAAAAACTGTCTTTAAAACTAAAAACACTTAAGGAAAGAAAATACAAATCTACCCCAAAAAGTTAATGTTTTAAAGAACCAAAATGTTGAATTTAAAACGTAATTGCTTTGAAAACTGATATTACTGAACTTAAAATAGAAAACGCAACTTTGAAAATTAATATTATTGAACATAAAACAGAAAATGCAACTCTGAAAATTGATATTACTTAACGTAAACTAGAGAATGCATATCAAAAAATTGATATTGTTGAACTTAAGGCTAAAAATCTAATTGTGAAAAGTAATCTTAGTTCAACATCAATTGAAAATACCACATGCAAGCCCGATAAGCATAAATAATTATTTCAAGATATTCTGGATAATGGTATGGAAAGAAGCAAGTATGCGTCTACGTAATATGGTGTTAGTAGGAATGGAAAAAGAGGCATAGGATTTCCAGAAAAAGTAATTCAACCTAAGTTTGTTCCCTCTGATGATTTATGTACCATTTATTATAAGTAAGGTCAAACTAAATTATCTTGTCTTATGCTAACCACATGGAAAGACAAGAAACCTTTAATAATTAATAAACCAAGACCCTGAAGGTGCAAATACGAGTAGGGGTTGAGTTGTAATTGCTAAAGTTGATAACTTTTTGCTAATTTGATGAAGGTTAATTGATTTTTATGACCTACTTAGATTAAAAAAAAAAAAACAATTGGATTCAGAAGCAGCAAACAACGAAAGCATAAATAATTTAACACATAGTTTTATCTTGGTTCACCCCTTACTTGGCTACATCCAGTCCCTTTATTCAGAAGGCTTTAATATAGTAATTCAAATACCTTGAATTACAAAGCACCTGACCCTCCAAGCCAATCCTCCCAAACAGCATGAGAGCCCCATATTTTTGAGGAACTAACCTCCTTGGCCCTACAAGCTAAGTCTTCCGAAACAACCTGACAACCCCAGACTTTTGAGGAACTAACCACCTAGACCCTAAAAGCCAAGTCTTCCCAAATAGCCTAACAGCCCCAAACATTTGAGGAACTAACCACCTTAACCCTACAAGCCAAGTCTTCTCCTAACAACCTGGCAACCCCAAATTGAATAAGGAATTAAACCACTATCAGGTTGGATACAAAAGATTGAAGCTTGAGTAATTGCTTCTAACAAAGCTAATAATAAAAATCATTGTCAACTCTAAGAAAAGAACGCTCAAAAAATATTTCTAACTTGAACAAGTGTTTCTCTCTTTGAACTCTAAGATGAATTGAGAAATTTGAGCTTGAGTTCTTCTACTATTTTCTACTTTTCAATGTTGTTCTCCTTCAGCCTTGAGTGTCTATTTATAATAAAAATTTGGGCATCAACTTAGTCCTTGTTTAATTCAGAATTGTTTCTTGTTCAGATTGAGTTTGTAAATTCTTCAAATTGGTTCTATTTTTATTTTATGTATATTGAGTTTGTCAATTCTTCAAATAAACTCTTCTTCAATTTTTGATCAAATCTTCATTCAATGTTGCTCAAATCTTCTTCATATCTTCATTAAATGTTGATCAAATATTCTTTAAATCTTCAATAAATATTGATCAAATATTCTTCAAATCTTCATTTAATGTTGATCAAATATTCTTTAAATTTCATTAAATGTTGATCAAATATTCTTCAAATTCTCATTAAATGTTGATCAAATCTTGATCATGTCTTCTTTTCAACTTTGTCAAAGATTTTCTTCAATTATAACTATGAATCAAATCTTATTTTAGATTTTTATCATTTATAAATTTGAATCAAAACTTATTTTTGATTTTCTTCAATTATAAATTTGAATCAAGTCTTATTTTAGATTTTCATCAATTATAATTTTGAATCAAATCTTATTTTAGATTTTCTTCAATTATAAATTTTTTTTCATACTCTTTGAAGTCAAATATATTGTTTTCATAAATTACTTTTGTTGACATCAAAACTCTAAATGTAAAACAACATTGGTTCCAACAATCTCCCCCTTTTTTATGATGATAAAACTTGTATTTTTCGTAACAACTTTTCTTTATATTTCTTAGACCCCCTAAATGAGGGCTCCCCCTAAGTCTCAATAACATTTTCTCCCCCATATTACCAAATATCTTTCTCCACTTTTTGTCATCAGACAAAAAAACTTAAAAGTTAAACTTTGTCCCATTTATTTTTCTTTCATTTTTTTCATTTTTTTTGTTTTGTTTTTTTTTTTTTGGAATAAAATAAATATAACATAATACAAGAAACTATAATAACTAGTGTAAAATTAAATTACTTTAAAGTGAACACAACATCAGTTAGGTATGAAGGTAAGGTTTAGATTTTTCTTGATTAAGTCAAACCTATCTTCAGGCAGTGGTTTGGTGAAAATTTCTGCTCATTGGTGTTCAGTGTCTACAAACTGAATGTTTAATACTCTTTTTTGAGCAAAGTCCCCAATGAAGTGGTCTTTGATCTCTATGTGTTTAGCTCTAGAATTAAGATAGGGTTTTTTGATAGACAAATGGCAGAAGTGTTGTCGCAGTAGATGGGAATGTTGGATTCTAAGATTTTGTAGTCTTCAAGTTGATGTTTCATCCAAAGTAGTTGAGAACTGCAGCCAGCTGCTGAAATGTATTTAGCCTCTGTTGTTGACATTGCAATTGTGTTTTGTTTCTTACTTGACTAAGATATTAAGTTGTCACCTAAAAATGTGCAATTGCCACTGGTGCTTTTTCTCTCAAGATTATCTCTAGTATAATCATAATCACAGTATCCACTAAGTTTGTACTTAGTATATTCCTTATAGAACAAGGTTAGTTTGGTAGTGCCTTTTAAAAATCTAAGGATTCTTTTAACAACAGTTAAATGTGATTCTCTAGGGTCAGCTTGAAATCTTGCACATACACATATACTAAATGTGATGTCCTATCATTCCTCTATAGGTTTTTTGGTCAACTTTTTGGCCTGAATCGTCTTTTTCAAGGGAACAACTAGGGCGTATTGGTGTACCATAGGTTTTCAATCACTCATCTTAAACTTCCTAAAAAGCTCTTTTGTATATTTAGTTTGATGAATATATATACCCTTTTTACTTTGTTGAATTTGTATTCCTATGAAGAACTTAAGTTCTCCCATCATACTCATTTGAAATTCAAGTTGCATCAATTTAGAAAATTCTTGACAAAGAGTGCATTTGTAGATCCAAAAATAATGTCATCAACTTAAATTTGAATAATAAGAATGTTATCTCCTATTGATTTTTCTAAAAAGGGTATTATCTAATTGTCCTCTTTCAAAATTATTTTAAATCAAGAAGTTATTGAGTCTATCATACCATGCCCTAGGTCCTTGTTTTGGACAATACAAAGGTTTCTTAAGTTTAAAAACATGATTTGGAAAATCAAAAATTTCAAAACCTGAGGGTTGTTTAACATAGACTTCTTTACTTATATAACCATTTAGAAAAGCATTTTTAACATCCATTTGATATAATGTAATATTATTATTTACAACAAAAGAAAGTAGAATACGAATAGCTTCTAACTTGGCAACTAGAGCAAATGCCTTAGTGTAATCAATTTCCTATTGTTGATGGTAGCCTTGTGCGATAAGTCTTGCCTTATTGTTAACCACTTCACCTTTTTCATTTAACTGGTTTCTAAAACCCCACTTGGTTCCAATAATGTTCTTCTTTGGTCTAGGTACTAGATCCCAAACATCATTCCTCTTAAATTCTTCAGAACTTGCAAAATACTTGTCTAGCTTTGATTTTTAAGATCAAGCTTCTTGTTATCACATTAAACATAATATTAGACAATAATTAAATTTAAAGAAAGATATCACCTATATGTTAACAGTTTCAGTTTATCATTGAAAACCCTTTTAGTTCTTCTTTTTTGGTGTTCAAATTTTGAGTTTTCATATTCTCTAATTAGAGAATCTTGATGAAGGGATTTGAATTCTCATCCATGTTTATAGTCTTGATAAATTTGATTGGAGTTTTCAAATAAGTCTCCTGATTCTGAATTTTAATCTACCACTTCTGTTTCTGCTAATGTATCGGGTTTCTCTGATGGTAACTCTGATTCTTCAAGTAGTTCTAGTTATGTTGATATGTGTGATTTCTCTGCCAGTTTTGAGTCTATTGATGTTCCAGATATTTTTGGTTCATCATATAATTCTGGTTCTGGTTCTGATATCCATTGTGATAACTAGTCCTTCTTCCACCAAAGTCATTTGCCTTCTATTTGTTAGGTCTTGGAGCATAGACCTTTATGCCTTCATATATTGCAAGCATCCATTTACCAGGCACCATTACTAGTGTTTCAATTTAGTTGTTTAGAACATATGCAACATAACTAATTTTATCATTTGGTACGCAAATCTGGTTTGGATCCTAGTTTGTTAGTTCTTAAAGGTTTCTTGTCATTCCATGTCATTAGTATAGGACAAGATATTTTAGTTTGACCTTTCTTATAACAAATAGTACATAAATCATCAGAGGGAACAGACTTAGGTTCAATTACTTTTTGTTGAAATCCAACTCCTCTTTTATCATTCCTACTAGCACCATAAATCATATATGCATATTTGTTTCTTTCCATACCATTATCAAGAAAATCATGAAATATTTCTTTATGCTTACCTGGGTTACATGTGGTATTTTTAATTGACGTTAAACTATAATTACTTTTCAAAGTTAGATTGTCATCCTTAAATTCATCAATATTAGTTTTCATATTTGCATTTTTTGTTTTAAGATCAGTAATATCAATTTTCATAGCTGCATTATTTTTCTTAAAGTTTAGTAATATTAGTTTTCAGAGTTTCATTTTCTCTTTTAAATTCAGCACTTTGATTCTTTAAAACATTAACTTTTTCAGTTAGATTTGTATTTTCTTTCCATAGTGTTTTCAGTTTTAAAGACAATTTGTGATTCGTTTTTAAAAAACCATTTATAGCAATAACTAAATCGGATCAAGTGAATTCAGAAAATACCTCTATTTCGTCATTTGTTGATTCACTTTCAAAGTCAGAGTATGTGTTGGATCCAGAAGTAGAGTTGGTATGAGCCATCATAACCAAATTTGCTTGTTCATCGTTAGAGGATTCCTCAAAATCATCTCATGTAGCCATCAAACTCTTCTTCTTGGGTCTGGAATCTTTCCTCTGATATTCCTATTTCTCCATGTTTGGACATTCTAACTTGATATGTCCAGGTTCATTGCATCCATAGCAGACTATGCTTTTCTTATTGTATTTATCATCATTTCCTTTGTTGAATTTCTTGGAATAGGGAAATTTCTTCTTTCTGTTGCGCCATATCTTCTGAATTTTTCAACATATAAATGCTAGTTTGTCTTCCTCTAAGTCTTCATTTTGATCATTTGAATCATCATCCTTTGATTTTTTTTTGTTGCCTTCAAAACTTTCTTTTGCTTGGAGTTCAAAGCCACTGTTGGTTGCTTCTTCTTAGGCTCATCCTCTGCAAGCTCAATTTCATGTGCTCTAAGAGAGTTGATTAATTCTTCCAACTTAAGAGTATTCAGATCCTTTGCTTCTTGAATGATAGTGATCTTAGGTTGTCACTTGCTTGTCAGACTCCTAAGAATTTTCTTCACATGATCAGCATTAGTATAACTCTTCTCAAGTTCCTTTAATCATGATACCAGGGTCTAGAATCTGGAAAACATTGTTTCAATGTTCTCATTTTCTTCCATCTTGAACAACTCATACTTTTTTCTAGGAGGTTGGCCTACACTTCTTTATCTTGCTTGCTTCCTTCATAGGTCAGAATCATACTATCAAAAATACTATTTGTTGTCTCCTTGCTAGTGCACTTGTCAAACTTCTTGAATGTGATTGTATTTATCATGAATGTTCTATACATATGATGCATCTTGTACATCTTCTTCTTATCAACATTCATCTCTTTTCTTAAAATTTCAATACCATCAGTATTCTTCAGAGCAATATAACCATCTTCCACCAAGTCCCAAAGTTTAGGATCTTGTGAAATATAGAAACTTCTTTGTTTATCCTTCCAATACTCAAAACGTTCTCCATCAAACAAATGTGGTATGTTAATGTTTCCTCTAGTAGCTTCTTCACTGAATCCATACATATTGAACCCTTGGATCCTTTCTCAAACACTATAAAGTACTCAGCCTTGAGACCAAGCTCTAAACCAATTAAATGTGCAAACACGAGAAGGGGGGGTTAAATTATGTTTGCTAAAGTTGATAACTTTTTGCTAATTTGATTAAGGTTGGTTGATTTTTATGAATTACTTAGATAAGGATCAATCAAATTTATAAGTAGAAAATAACGAAAGCATAAATAATTTGACACATAGCTTTATCCTGGTTCACCCCTTACTTCGCTACATCGAATTCCTTCATTCAGAAGCCTTTAATCAGCTAATTCAAATACCTTGAATTACAAAGCACCTGACCTTCGAAATTAGTCTTCCCAAATAGCCTGAGAGCCCAAGACTTTTGAGGAACTAACCACTTTGACCCTATAAGCCAAACGCTCCCAAAAAGCCTGACAAATATATTGTTTTCATAAAATACTTTTGTTAACATCAAAACTCTAAATGTTAAACCTAGTTACAACAGACCTAACTAGATTTGGGTACCAAATGATAAAATTGTTTATGTTGTAGATGTTATAAGCTAACAAATTGAGACACCAGTTTTGGTGTGTAGTCAATGGATGTTTGCAATATATGAAGGGAAAAATGTCTATGTTCCAAAACTCAACAAACAGAATCCAACTCACTTTGGTAGAAAAAGGACTGGTCACATAATACCTATCACAACCAGAACCATATAATGAACCAAAAAAATCTAGAGTATCAACATAATCAAAACTGGAAGTAAAATCACATATATCAACATAACTGGAACTACCAAAAAAAATTAAAATTATCATCAGTTCCAAAATTACTAGAGGAACTTGATGTATTAGCATCTCAATCTTCTAATAACTAAGTTTTAATTGATGTATTTATTCAGTTGACGCATAGACTTATTGAAATCATCTTAATAAAGTATGAGTTGGTCAAGAGACAATGGCAAAAAACTAGACTATAGTCTTATAGATTTTTTATCCAATTAAGCTTTTATAGACTTTTGTTTGGAATTTTGAAAAAGACTAGACTATTATTAATGAGAGTACATTCTCTAACCCTTACAATAATCAGTAGATTCAAGACCAAACATAATAATAGAAAAAATTATCCACTTAATTGTCTTGGGCATGTTCATATCCTTTACACGGGCATCTCCTCCCGAATTGTCTTAGGCATATTCATGAATTGAAGGATCTTAGGGAGACTGCTATGTATTTTTTGCCTTTCGTAAACATCACATTCGTTCGCAAACATCACATTCTTTGACATAGTTCTATATCATCCTCTTTATCCTAATCATAATCCAGTAAATTGGTTGCTATTCATCTGTAAATTTTACAAAAGCCTGAGTACTTGGCTTGAGGTGTGGCATGAAATTCTTGCAGCAACCAAGAAATTCATGATGAGTAAGCAGAGATGTTTAATTTATCATCATAAAGAAAACACCATCTTGTAAAAGATTAAACCAAGTCTGGACTACTCATCCATCTTCAAATCCTCGTTATAATTAACAGCAAGTTGTAATCCGTGTGAACTTCACCCACTTTAGACCACAATTTATACAACATGTCGGCACTAATAACCATGTAACTTAAACCCCCAATTTTGCAAGTCCATATAAGAGATCTTTTGTTGCAATAACTCATTTAAACTTTTCAAGTCTATGCATGCTTGAAATGCCTCCCCAATAGATGTGTCCTCCAATGTTGAATGGTGAATGCCAATGTCATTAATTACTTCTTATAAAACATTCTTCTAACTCAAAGCTAGCTAAAAAAGGAATGGCCTTCCATTTTGCATGAGAGCAACCATAATTCCTCGTCATTCTCCTATAGGCGTTTCTTCTTGCTTTATAATGCTCTCTTGAATATCCTCGTCATTCTCCTATGTCTCTTGCAAAGGCTTTTCATTAGCATTGCTAGTATTAAAAACCCTGCAACATCAAGTAGCACGCAGACAACAACTGTACAAGAACATGAAGTGACAAGCAATCCTACAACCCAACTAAGAATGGAGAATTCTGTACATTACAGAGAATCACGCTTCATGAAATTTCTATTACCTATAATGTTCAAATATACATCGAAGTTAAGTGCTTTGGTGGTGGTACTCTTAGCCCTTAGGTGAATCTTTGTTTATCACTCATCATTTAAACTATTTCAAAGGTTTTTCATTCTAAATAACATGAAGAAACCAATGTAAATTACTGATAACTTGACTAGAGCAAAGGTTTTTGCTACATGTTTCAGTCATGAATGTAACAGAAAAATAGCCCATATGTTATCACACTCTTAATTACATTATCATCCCATCCCAGATTTATTTATTACTATCAATACAAAAGGATATCATCCAACTGCATTCTGTACAAATCCGTTATCAGACATGTTTAAGGGAACCACAAACAAATATTCTGAATAACGCTCATCAAAGGTCAAGAACTACATAGATTGGTTTAAACATAGAGGAGATGAAACTAATTAAACAACCAAAATAGATCTTATTTATTGTGATGACAAGTTGTAGTAAAATCATCAATTAGGTATCATTTTATTGACTAATTTAAACACTTAATCAATAAACCTCAGTTACTATAGACTCAAGTGAAAAAAACAAGATGAAATTCAAGTATCATGTGATTAAAACTATTTCAAAGATATATAGCTCATTTAAAATTGCCAAATTTCATTAACCTTAATAACAGGGCAACAAGCTGATTAATGTTCAGCACACAAAAACGGGCCTATGATTATATTTTACTCAATAAACCTCTTAAATAAATTTTACTCAAATCTTTTGATAATACTAAACAAATTTGGGATTAACTGATTTGCATTGAAGCAGAGGTTGAAGCAATTAAACACAGATAAGCCAGGGACAATAATTAAGCAAAAATTATACATAGCCAAGACTAAGAACGGATACAATACTTTTATAATTGAACAAGATACTAGTAATTATACAAATTCCCTAACCACCGAAACCGTAAAGAGTTCTGCCCTGCCTCTTGAGTGCATAAACAACATCCATTGCAGTAACTGTTTTACGGCGAGCGTGTTCTGTGTAAGTGACAGCATCGCGAATAACGTTTTCTAGGAATATCTTGAGAACACCGCGAGTTTCCTCATAGATCAAACCACTTATACGCTTCACACCACCACGCCTTGCAAGACGACGAATCGCAGGCTTCGTTATTCCTTGAATGTTATCTCTCAGAACTTTGCGGTGACGCTTTGCGCCTCCCTTTCCCAAACCCTTTCCTCCTTTTCCTCTTCCAGACATGATTGTTTCGATCTCTTTGTTAAATGGAATTTTTAGAGTTAATAATGTTTTGTTTGGTGAGTGGATGCTGTTTACGATTTGATATGTGGGTTTTATAGAGGATTTTTTACGATAAAAAGTTTGGCCGTTGATTTTGTGGTAATCCGTGTGAATGACTTATTTTTAGATGTGAACCGTTGGATTGAAAATGATCGGCTGAAATATGGATGTCACGCGGATCGCCAAGGTTTCAATTTTGGAGTGGCGCTAAACAAAAAAATTTGGTCGGGGAATAAATTTTGAACTTTTATTGATTTTGCGGTCCGTGGTTTGGTTCGATTGATTTGAATATGGTTTAGAAAAATTTAATTCAAATCTAAAAGCATAAACAGTTTAGTTTTAAATCGTTTTCCGATAATCAAATTTATGATTACACAAAAACAATTGCATGGATATTAACAATATAAAAATACGATAAAATAATATATTTATATAATATATTAAAATTTAATAGTATATTATAACAATGATCAATTTTATTTAAAACGTATGAAATGGTAAAAAAAATTATTAAATTAAACTAACAAATATTATTGGAAAAAAAATAAAAACCGACAAATAATATATAAATACAATACTATACTAATAAAAAATAAATTAATATTAAAATTTGGTTCAATCTTAAAAAATGATGATATTTAATTTTGTGCAATTTTTAATTTTTTTAAGATAAGTTGCAACTATATTTTGGATCGATTTGTAATTTTATTTTATAAATAGATAAATTGGATTTTGTGTAAATATTAATAACATTATTTTTATTTTTTTGGTTTTAACCCTCTAATTCTTAAAAAAATAAAATACTAGTAATATAGAGTTCGGCCGAAGTTAAATAAAATATGACTGATAAATATTTCAATGTGAACATGATTCATTATTATAATGAAATTGGCTGCGAAATACATAAATTTATTCTGATGTACAATTCAAATAAAATAATTTGTGTTACATTAAAAAGATAATAACACTTATTTTATGATATTCTAACACATTAAAAAGATAACTATATTATTAAATCTTAGAGTGATTATCTATTTTTTTCCTCTTTTAATTGTTAACAAACTAACACTTATTTTATTATATTCTCTAAGGAACAAGCAAAAAGATATGGCCATATAGGGTTGAGACTTTTATATACATGGCAATAAATAGGAAAGAAATGTAAAATAATAAATAATATGTCGTATTCATGTAATCAAACACTCATCAAGTCAATCAATCAAAATGTTCTCAAAATCAACTCAAATTATCTCTAATTATTTTGTGTAATGAAATATCATTTTGTAATGTAGTCTTCCAAAATATGAGAGTCACCACATCCCCATTCTCAATTGGAATCACATCCACTAATAGTAAATAAGCTTGTTAATCCCATAGATATCTTGCTTTGGTGTGTTAGAATTATGTTGGTTTGAAGAATAATTATTCATAATTATTTTATCAAAATAAATTGTGTTTTAATATGTTTAAGTGTGCATACTCTCTATTATAATAGTTCAAATGTTTCGTGTTGTATCCTCTGAAGAACAAAGAAAACAAATTAACAAATCAAGGCAAATGTCTAGTGCCTGAAAAAATCAAACTCATGTTTAACTCTCATCAACGCGCTCTATTGACTATGGCTAATGCAAGATCACTAACAATTATGTGTTTGATTATTCTAGATATCCATTTGATCTTCTAGTCAACACTTAACGACAACACTTTGATCAAGTTAACGATATGTTAAAAGTCAACTATCTTAAGTCAATCCTCTAAGTCAAGAACTTTGAAGAAGTCAACTATAACACCCTAATTTTCAAAGCAAGGGTGTATTTTTTTTTCAAAAGAAATTAAAATAAAACAGAGAAATAGATAAGGAAAATACCTTTGGATAAATATTTAAGTCATTTCAATTTATAAGCAGCGGAAAAGTTTTTCGAAATATGAATCCAGAGTATTTACACCTCAAAACAATGGTACATGGAACCCATCGAAAATAAACTGTCATACTGACAATATTAGTAAAGGTATAATTTTCCAGTTCAAAATAACGTAATCCAAAAGAAAGACATTTATTTCCTCCATGTCAACCTAATCTAATCATTCTATACACAAAAAACTATACGCCCTGAGTGATCTCCACGTGCCCCATAAGATCCTCCTAACATAGCTTCAGTCAAGCATTCTCATCCGTAGGGTACGAACCGGTAGGATTGTCCTGGCTCTCATCTGAGGGCAAAGCCCAGATTTCCACAATAGTTGTAAAGGGTCACCAACCGAAATTAACAATTAACACATAACATTTAAGTTTTTAAATGCACAAATAACCTTTTCAACTTAGCATGCATCTTAAAAGGGTTTTCCATAAGCTAAAAGTTCATATAATGCTTACCAAATGAAAACGAAATCAAAATAAAGTTCACAATCCATCAAGTAATACATAACTGACCAAAACATTGATAAATCAATTGAGCAATCGATTATCTAACTCAAAATAAGAATTTCCACTGAGCCAATCGATTGGGAAAATCGATTTCCTGAAAGTTTTTAGTGAAAACTGAACTCTGGGCTTAAATCAATCGATTGGGGAAATCGATTGAATGAAAAAATGAGCCCCTGTATTGAAGCCAATCGATTTACCAAATCGATTTTGTCAATTTTGCTGAGCTCCTGTAATGAATCCAATCGATTGCTAAATCGATTTCTTAAATGGTTTAGAAAAACATATTACAAAATCGATTGGGTAAATCGATTTTGTCAAATTTGCGAAGTCCCTGTAACTCATCAAATCGATTGGGGAAATCGATTTCCCTGCATGTTCTTCCAAAAATACCTAAACTAACTCAATCACATTCATACACAACTCTAACACATAACTCTTAGTAAAATCAACACACTCACAATGACATCTCAAGTTCAAACACTCAATCATAAACTTGAATCAACACACTTACACACAATTTCAAAACATATCGCTTAACGGTTACAGCGCAATACCCACACAGACAAGATGAACCAACAAATCACATGAAATCACCTTGGCTCGACAGACAAGATGAACCAACAAATCACATGGAATCATCTTGACTCGACAATCCAAACACAGACAAAATGAACCAACAAATCACATGGAATCATCCTGACTTGACAATCCCAACACAGACAAGATGAACCAACAAATCACATGGAATCACCATGACTCGACAATCCCAACACAGACAAGATGAACCAACAAATCACATGGAACCACCTTGACTCGACAATCCCAACACAGACAAGATGAACCAACAAATCACATGGAATCACCTTGACTCGAAAATCCCAACACAGACAAGATGAACCAACAAATCACATGGAATCACCTTGACTCGAATATCCCAACACAGACAAGATGAACCAACAAATCACATGGAATCATCTTGACTCGACAATCCCAACACAGACAAGATGAACCAACAAATCACATGGAATCATCTTGACGCGACAATTCCCGCAAGGATAAGATGAACCAACAAATCACATGGAATCATCTCGTTTCCCATGGATGAGATGAACCAACAAATCACATGGCATCATCTCAGTTACCATTATCACTATGAACTGCCTGAGCATACCCTGACTCTATCCACTACAATCGTTAAGTAAATGGAGATATTAAAAGATTCCCCATTTTTAATACTCATTTAACTTAAACGATTTTCACAACAAACATTAAGTAAACAAGACATTAAGAGATTCCCCATTCTTACCACTCATTTAACTTAAACAATTTTCAAAACAAACATTAAGTAAATAGAAATATTAAGAGATTCCCCATTCTTAATACTCGTTTAACTTAATGGTTTTCAAATTCCACACAAAATAAACTCAAACATATTATCAAATTCAATCCACGATTCACACCAAAACACATCAATTCATTTCTCCACAAAATCCAACCATACACATATCAAATTTCATTAGTATTAATTAAAAACACGTCAAATATGACGACACAAATCAAAACAATCCATCACTCAAAACACAACAAATTTCATTTACTCAAAATCATACATAAATGAGGTAAATTCATTTTCTATGAAACATTCATCAATATCACCAAAACCCCACATTAGAATTTCATCCATAAAGCATTAATTCATTTTTCCCCAAATCAACGCTTCCACCCTAACAAATTCTTTTCCATACAACCACAAGTAAGTCCCTAAATGCAAACTAAAAGTTTGGAAGGAGCCCTTACCTTCACGTTTGCTTTAACGCGCGATTACCGTACCGCGAGCAAATCCGGTAAAATCTCCGCTCGCAACGTCGCTTCGAAAGTTGCTTCTCTAGCACCGTAGCGTGGTAGTGAGCAACTTTCCCTTCTATCTCTTCGTGAAACGAAGCTTAGATCTAGATGAAACGGGGAGGTTTGTGTTTGACGGTTTTGAAATCCCTAACACCGTTTTTCTTCGTTTTCGAAACAACGAGGAAGTATGAAGCTGAGAAATCCTTGTTTTCTTACCCACTAAGCATTGGGTTTCTCTTCTTGAATCAAAAGAAAGCAAAACAAAAAGAAAAGAGAAAGAAGGACAATGGGTTTGCGAGATAGGTGGAAAGAATCTTAGCTTCCTCTGTTTTTTTCGTTTCCTTTCCTTTCCAATGTGTACATATATATATATATATATATATATATATATATATATATATATATTAATTAAACCAAAACAATATCTAAATATCTAGATATTTTAGATATTTGTAGAATCATCATTTCCACTTCACCTTCCGTCACTTCCCAACTCATTTTGATAAAAATATCTATTCTCGTCGCAACTCAATCGACAGATAAAATTTTCTGCAACCCGAGATATTTTTAACAAAATTGTTCGGTATTAAATCCTTCGTAACATAAATAAATTATTTTCCGACAAATAATTTTAATCTAATTTCCAAAATATATTTTTGGCATTTAACTCACTCAATACCAAAAACTGGGCTAACAACCTAAGAAATTCCACACAAAATACCCTAAAATTGTATAATTTAGGATTTAAAAACTATGGGTCTTATGTTTTGGAATTGTATGTAATGGGGACCGATTCAGTTATGTAGTTTTGGAAATACTTCAGGAAAATCGATTTCCCAATTGATTATGTTAAAAGATATTGAACACAATCGATTTGCCAATCGATTTGGCAAGTTACAGGGGCTCAGCTATTTAAGAAATCGATTTGCCAATCGATTTGGCAAGTTACAGGGGCTCAGCTATTTAAGAAATCGATTTGGCAAGTTACAGGGGCACAACTAGTTAAGAAATTGATTTCCCAATCGATTTGCTCAACAGAAATTTTTATTCTGAGTCATACAATCGATTGCCCAAATTGATTCATCATTTGATTGGTCAGTTGATTCATTACTTGATTGATTAAAAACCTTATTTGATTTCATCTTACCTGGCAAGTATTATATGAATGTTTTGCATATGGAAACCCTTTTAAGGTGCATGCGAAGTCGAAAGGTTATTTTGTGCATTTAAAAACTTAAATGTTATGTGTTAATTGTTAATTTTGGTTGGTGACCCTTTACAACTATTGTGGAAATCTGGGCTTTGCCCTCAGATGAGAGCCAGGACAATCCTACTGGTTCGTACCCTATGGATGGGGATGTAGATGGGAATGCCTGAATGGAGCTATGTTAGGAGGATCTTACGGGGCGCATGGAGATCACTTAGGGTGTATAGTTTTTGTTCGTAGAATGATCAGATTAGGTTGACATGGAGGGAACATATGTCTTTCTTTTGGATTGCGTTTATTTTAAATTGGAAGACTGTACATGTACTAATATTGTCAGCATGACGCGTTATTTTCGATGGATTCCATGTACTGCTTTTTGATGTGTAAATACTTTGGATTCATATTTTGAAAAACTTTTCTGCTGCTTGTAAATTATAATGACTTAAATATTTATCCAAAAGTATTTTCTTATTTATTTCTCTGTCTTATTTTAATTTCTTTTGAAAAAAAAATACACCCTCGCTTTGAGTATTGGGGTGTTACTTCGAATAAGTGGATTAGTCATTTTTCTCATCTATTAAATCAAAAATCTAAAAAAACCCCTTTTTAATTTCAATTTTCAATTAAATTATTATTATATCAGAAGTCCTTGCGAAATAATTCGAGTTATTACCTCTAATTATATTTTATCAATTGTATTTGACTCGTGTGCAATAACAGATCATTGATATAAATTATTTTGATTGAAAACTACTCTTAACTTGTTTTCCCTTTGCACAAGCTTCACATATTTTTTTTTTTTTTTTATCTTTTTCAAAGTTTATTTTAGGAAGTCCTCTAACAAGATATAATTTTGATAAATTTGAAATTGTTTTCATACTTACATGTCCAGTTCTCTTATGCCATAACCATTTGTCTTTATTTATGGACATGAGACAGGATTCGACTGGTAGTTCTTCAATGTATAAATATAAAGGTTTTTCTTTCTGGATGCAGAAAATATAATTTCACCAAAATTTTCTATTCCCACTTCACATATGTTTGGTTTGAAAATAACTTCAAAACCATTATCACAGAGTTGATTAATGCTAAGAAGATTATGTTTCAATCCTTCAATATATTGAACATCATTGATGTTGAATGAATTTAGTTCACATATGGTTCCTTTGCCTTTGATTTTTGCTTGATCATTGTTGTCAAATGTTACGGATCCATCCTTTTTGATAAAGGACATGAAACAATTATTATCACACATCATATATCTTGAACAACCACTGTCCAAGAACCATGACCTTTTCTTAATATCTTGAAAACTATCTTGCATGATTTGTTCCATTAACTTTAGGTACCCACTTAGTTTTGGTTCCTGGAGTGTTAGTTTTAAAATGTAATTCCTTTTTAATGTTATATGTCATTTTAGAGTGGCCTTTCTTGGACCAGGAGTAGTGGTTTGTTTTGAAAAAGGTTTAGTCAGCTGAGTTGCAACTAGTTTTGGTAAAGCTCCAGAACGTTCTCATTTTGTTACATTTACTGGAGAACGCTCTCCTTTTTCCAGATTTTGAGAAAATTTTGTTTTTATTCCAAATATTCTTCTTTTTTGAAGATCTTTTTGTTCTTGATTTTTTTATCTTCTTTTTTTTTTTTTTAAATCACATGTAAATTCCAGATGTCCAATTTTGTTGCAGTATGAACATTTAATTTTGCATTTTTCTTATTTCCTTTCAAAAACAAATTTTTTTTTCCATACATTTTGGTTTTTTGAGTTTTATCAAAACCAAGACCAGCTTTATCAAATATTCCAACTCGAGATCCCATGATTCTTTGAAAAGTTTCAGTAGCTTTAATAAAATTTGACAAGTCATTTTTAAGAATTTCAATTTCAGTTTTAAGGATAACGTTCTCCTTTTAAGGTGAAGATCGTTCTTGACTTTCTGAACTTTAAGATTCAAGCTTTTTTAGTTGAGACTCTCTCAAATTTTTTATGATCTCTTTAAGTTTATCATTTATAGCCTGAGTTTTCTCTTTCTCTTTTTTTTTTTGTGAAATTTTTCTTTAAAAGAACTACACTTTTGAATAAGAAAGTTTGAATCATTTAGCAAATCATCAAATTCTTTTTCCATATGTTCACACAAAAGACATGGTTCATAATTTGTAACCATTATATCTTTAGTGGTTGCCATCAGACAAAGGTTGGCATCTTCAGGTTCATCTATTTCTGATTAATCAAATTCATCCCAGATTGTTATCATTGACTTCTTCTTGAAGGGGAATTTCTTTGGTACTCTTTTGTTTAATGGACATTCAATTTTATAATATCCTTATTTGTTTCATCCGTAACAAGTGATTTTACTTTTATCCACTTCAATTTTGAAGTCCTTTTTATCTAGAGACCCCTTTTTGATCTGATCTCTTCTCCTCATCATTCTCTGTATCTTTCTTGTGAGGAGAGCAATCTCTTCATCAACATCTTTTTGCTTGTCTTCTGAGTCACTTTTCTCATTTGTTTGTTGAATACTTGGTGAATTTAGAGATGTTTTTAAAGCTATTATTTTGTCTTTCTTTATAGGTTTATCTTCATGTAATAACACTTCATGTGCCCTTAGAGTTCTAATAAGTTCTTCCAAGCCTAGTACCTCAAGATTCTTGGCTTGACTTATAGCTATCACCATTGGTCTCCACATGATTTGAAGACATCTCATGATCTTTCTTACACTATCTTGCACTAAATAAGCTTTGCCAAGAGAACGCATTTTGTTCACTATGGTTGTGAATCTTGAGTACATTTTGTCGATTGTTTCTCCTTGGTTCATTTCAAATAATTCAAACTTTTGAATGCCAATGTCAATTCTTGTTTCTTTTTCATGGTTTGTTCCTTCATGGTGAGTTTGCAGCGTGTCCCATACTTTCTTTGTCATATCACATTCATCTACTTTTTCACTTTTTTCTCTACTTAAAGCACATGATAAAAATAATTGAGCTTTTGAGTTTAGAAGTACCTTAGATTTTTCATTTGTTGTCCAATATGCTTCTTTCTTTTCAACAGATGTTGAATCAATTTGATCTACTCTTGGTATGAAGTCTCCATCTATGATGATTCGCCACATACTAGTGTCTTGTGATTTTAGAAACAATTGCATTTTTCTTTTCCAGAAATAATAATATGAGATATCAAAGTATGGTGGTTTGTTTCATAACCCTCATTCAACAATGTATTTAGCTTTTGACATTATCTTTCTGAATCTTTTGCTTTAACACTTTTTGGGTGTTTAATCCTTAGAGACTGTCTCTCATGCCAATTGAAGTAACAATGTCAATTATAAGGAAGGGGGTTTGAATTATAATTGCCCCTTTAAAAAATTCCTATTTAGAGACTGAAAGTGTTAACTCAAGATTGATCTTGGGTATAAATGAAGAACGTTCTTGTGTAGTGGACAAACAACAATATCAATTTATCAATATAAAAACTAAATGTAAGACAAATAATAAATAGAAATAGGGATAGAGAGATCACACAAGCATATATCCTAGTTCACCCAACACGGTTTACGTCCAGTCCTCATATATGTGAGATTTTCCACTAAATGCTTCAAAGCAAGAATGTTATTGGTTTTCACACTATTTTCACATATCAGTCTTGATCTATTATAAGGCTCTATCTTTCTATCTAAAAAGGATTTTCACAGGTTACCTTACACTATTTAAGAAATGATTTTACAAATTACCTTTTAAATCATAAAAGGATTATACACATTACTCAAGTTATGTCAATAATACAATCTTGAGTTACAAAATAATGATTTTCAGAATGTTGGAATCTGAGTATTTCTCAACTCTTGTTTGAGAAATAGATTCTCTCTCTCTCTCTCTCTCTCTATATATATATATATATATATATATATATTAGAATTCAGTAATCGTTGATTCTAATAACACACTAAGAAATGGAACTGCAACTTAAAATGATTTGAGAAGCTCGAGTATGCAACTTAAAGCATGATTGTTCTTGCTGAAACCAGGAATGTTCTTTGAGAACCAAGTTATGTCAATAATACAATCTTGTCTGAAATGATTACAAGTTTTGACTCATGTGTGCATGTATGTTTGAAGGCACAACATCAGTGTCCTTTACAGCCTGTCTTTTGTACTTACATTTGCTTGACTTGGAGCATTATCTTGCTTTATGATTTTTATGAAGCAAGGTGTTTAGTCTTCGAATTCTGGAATAATTCTTGCTTAGATTGATCCTTGTATATTTTTGATGAAGATATGGAATGGATAACATTTCCTAGATCTAATATTTTTCATAAAAATCTAATCATTATTTTTTATGGCAAATGTGGAGAAAGTTCTTCATTTTCCAGAAATCTGTCAAGAACGTTATTCGTTTTACGGATTTTTCTTTCTTGATTTTAGTACGATTTGCTTTGTAACACTTGGTACCTATCTTGTTTTAATATACTTAAATACACATGTTAAATATCAGAACATGTAAAGTCATAATTTGAAGTCTTAATTAACTTTTTGTTTAATTATAATCAAAACATTAATATGGGGTTTTGTCTCAATAGAAAATTAAATACTTGGTACCTATCTTATTTTAACACACTTAAATACACTTGTTAAATACTAAAACACTTAAAGTCATAATTAGAAGTCTTAATTAACTTTTTGTTTAATTATCATCAAAACATTAATATGGGATTTTGTCTCATTAAAAAATTAAATACTTGGTACCTATCTTGTTTTAACACTTAAATGCACATGTTAAATACCAAAACACTTAGAGTCAAGACTTAATTAACTTTTTGTTTAATTATCATCAAAACATTAATATGGGATTTTGTCTCAATAGAAAATTATAATAGCCACCTGGGATGACTTTGATAAATCCTCTGAGTCTAAAACTTTGAAAAAGTCAATATTTCAACAACATATGCTCATCAAAGTTGGATTTATTCGTCAAGAAATTTTATGATGAATGTAATCACCTTCAAGGAGTTTGACAAGTGCAATAATAGAGAAATGATAAAGAGCATCTTTGATGCTTTATGTATCAACTATGAAGGAAGCAAAAAAGTGCAAAAAGCCAAGGCAAACTTGCTCATCAAAAAGTATGAACTTTTCCAAATGAAAGAGGATGAAGACATTGCGAAAATGTTCTTCATATTTGAAATTTTAGTCTTTGGGCTAAAGGTTCTCCAAAAGAGTTACACTATAAATGATTATGTCAGGAAAGTCCTTAAAAGTCTACCCAACAAATGGAGATCAAAAGTAATAGTTATTCAAGAGACTAGATATCTTAACAAATTGCCTTTGTAAGAGATAATGAGTTCACTCAAATCCTTGAATTGAACTAGTTGAAGATGAACCAAAGTAGAAGTCAAAGTCTCTTGCTCTCAAGTCCAAAGGAGATAAAGCAAATTCCAAGGCTTTTCAAGTTAAGGAATGCTCAGAGGAAAATGAAGACTTAGATGTTGAAAAATTATGATTCATCTCAAAAAAAATTTAATACATGTGAAACAACAAAAAGAAATCATTTTCTAAGAAAATATTTTTAGACAATCCAAAATATATATATATTTGGGAAGTAGGTTTTATTTGTTATATTTTGTTGTCTAAGCTACTAACATTTACTATTACTTTCCCATTTTTATGGGGTGATAAGATTCTTAGCCAATCTCTTGTTGTTGTGTTTTGGTACACTTGATAATGTAAATTTGTAAGAGCAGGATTGCAAGCTTAGTGCAAATTCACATGGTAGTGAGCTTGGTATTTTCCATTTGGAAGACATGGAAACTCAATAAGACACAATAGATGGATGGCATCTAAATGTCAATCAAGGGATATAGACATATATGGATCCACTGACATACATATATAGGTGTCATCGATTGGACGATGTTGTTGAACAGGTCCTGTCCAGATCGTTCAACATTTATGTTGTTTTTGATTTTGTTGAACATGTCCTGCCTATATACTCTGTATCAAAGTTCTACTGCACCGTAGAAATCCGTTCTAGAATTACACCCTCAATATGGCAGTCGAATGATTACCACTCGTAATATGACACTAAGACCACTCGAAAGAAAGAGAAGAAAAAGTAAGAAGGGGGAGAAGAGAGAAAAGCCTTAGATATCCAACTGAGGAGAACCCATAATTTATAGAGGAAATCCGCAACTGGGTACCCCTTAGGGTACACCCAAAATGTCATTTTAATTTTCACATGCTAAAAAATAATAATACACCATGTAGCCAAGACCGAGCCAAACGATGTGGCACGCCAATTTGCTTGCGTTCTCCCTCCTTCACAAAATTGGGTACCCCTTAGGGCACACCCCAAGTATCATACCTCCACCTTATATACTCTATTGGTGTGTGATATCCCTCATATGTGAGACTTCTTCATTTTTTCAATTGACAACAATACTAACTCTCATAAATGTCATTATTATTTTCAACAAACTTCCATTTAAAGTATTATCATTTCCAACAATTTACCTTTCCATGTCATATGGGAGGCTCACATGGAGACTTACCACATGCCATTTCGTACATAGTTTCATTGGATATGAGGCGGTGTTCATACCTATCGAGGGTGTCTGAGTACACTTTTAGACCACTCTAGACTAGGTGACGTGAAAATGTAAGGGGTTGAGACTGGTAGGGATGACAATTAGACCTAGACCCAGTGGGTACCCGCAAAAAAACCCACAATGGGTAGGGTAAAAACCCGCATAATAGGTATGGGCACGGGGACGGGTAATTACCCGCAAAATTAAGCGGGTATGGGTACGGGTACGAGTATTATAGTACCCACCCTGCGCCCGCACCCGCATTTATATAAATATATTATTTATTTATTTATTTATTTATTTATTATATTAATATTTAGTTTAATTAATTGTTTTCTTTTATGTTTTAATATCTATTAATATCATTGAACCATTACAATATTTATAATCAAATCAAAAGATAAATGTAACACTCCATTTTTCAAAGCGATGATGTATTTTTTTTCAAAAGAAATTAAAATACAACAGAGAAATAAATAAGGTAAAACCTTTGGATAAATAATTAAGTCATTAAAACTTACAAGCAGCGGAAAAGTTTTTCAAAATATAAATCCAAAGCATGTCCTGATGTCAACAATAGTACAAGTACATCCTTTCAACTTGACATAAAGGTAGCCCAAAAGAAAGACATATGTGTCCTGAGTGACAACCTAGTCTGATCATTCTATACATAACAAAAAACTATACGCCTTGAGTAATCTCCACGCGCCCCGTGAAATTCTCCTAACGTAGCTCCAATCAAGCACTCCCATCCACATTCCCATCCGGAGGATACAAACCGGTAGGATCATCCTGATTCTCATATGAGGGCAAAGCCCAGATTTCCACAATAGTTGTAAAGGGTCACCAACCGAAATTAACAGTTAACACATAACAATTAAGCTTTTCAATGCACAAATAACCTTTTCAATTTATCATACATCTTAGAAGGGTTTTCCACATGCTAAAAGTTCATGTAATGCTTGCCAAAAGTAAATGAAATCAAATAGAGTTATCAATCCATCAAGTAATACATAACTGAACAAAGCATTGATAAATCAATTGAGCAATCAATTATCAAACTCAAAATAAGATTTCCCACATAGCCAATCGATTGGGTAAATCGATTTATGGCAAGGGAAGTCCCTGTAACTCATCAAATCGATTGGGCAAATCAATTTCGTGAAAGACAGAGCCCCTGTAATGAATCCAATCGATTGGGCAAATCGATTTCTTGAAAGACAGAGCCCCTGTAACTCAGAAAATCGATTGGGGAAATCGATTTCGTAAAAGACAGAGCCTCTGTGATGAATCCAATCGATTGGGCAAATTGATTTCGTGAAAGACAGAGCCCCTGTAACTCAGTAAATCGATTGGGTAAATCGATTTCTCTGTCTATTCTTTCAAAAATACATAAACTTAACTCAATCACATTCAAACACCACTCCAAACCTTAACACTTAGCAATACTCATACAATCACCACGACATTATGAGTTTTGAAAACGTTTTACAATCTAACATACTATCACACAATTCCAAACATAACTCTTAGAACAATCAACACAATCTCAATTTGAATCAAACACACTTACACATAGTTTCAAACCATAACACTTAGCAAAATCAACACAATCATAAATTTGATTCAACCACGACTCGTGTGTCAAGCACCCTAATGCAATGCGTATATGCCAAAATGCATGGACTCGAAATTCCAAACCAAAACCCTCCTCGAAGGGCCGTAAATCATAATTGTACCGCCTATCGCAGGCCAAAGTACCAATTACCGAGGTGCCACCTATCACGGGTCTGCACGATTTACTAAAAAGCGTAAACCATAAACGTACTGCCTATCACGGGCCCGTATCGTTTACCAAGGTGCCACCTATCACGGGTCTGCACGGTTTACTAAAAAGAACGTAAATTGTAAATGTACCGCCTATCACAGGCCAAAGTACTCTTTACCAAGGTGCCACCTATCACGGGTCTGCACAATTTACAAAAAACCGTAAATCGTAAATGTATCGCCTATCACGGGCCAAAGTACTATTTACCAAGGTGCCACCTATCACGGGTCGGCACAATTTACAAAAACGTAAATCATAAATGTATCGCCTATCACAGGCCAAAGTACTATTTATCAAGGTGCCACCTATCACGGGTCTGCACGATTTACAAAAAGCATGAAAATGCATGAGCGTATACTGACTCCATTCACAACAATCGTTAAACAAATACAGTTATTAAAAGATTCCCCATTTTTAACACTCATTTGACTTAAACGATTTTCACGCCAAACATTAAGCAAACAGACATATTAAGAGATTCCCCATTCTTAATATACTTTTGACTTAAAAGATTTCCACAACAAAACATTCACTAAACAAGACATTAAGAGATTCCCCATTCTTAATACTCATTTAACTGAAACGATTTTCAAAACAAACATTAAGTAACCGAGGCATTAAGAGATTCCCCATTCTCAACGCCCAGTTAACTTAAACGATTTTCAAACAACATTAAGTAAATAAAACATTAAGAGATTCCCCATTCTTAACGCCCAGTTAACTTAAACGATTTTCAAAACAACATTAAGTAAATGAGACATTAAGAGATTCCCCATTCTTAATTCTCATTTAACTTAAACGATTTTCACAAACTCACATTAAGTAAACAAGACATTAAGAGATTCCTCATTCTTAATACTCATTTAACTTAATGGTTTTCAAATTCCACACAAAACAAACTTTCACATTCAATCCATAATTCACACCAAATCATTTTCCACACAAACCACACAAACACATCTCAAGTTTCATCAGTATCAATTAAGAACACATCAAAAACAACGAACACAATTCAACACAATCCACCACTCAAACACACAAGTTTCATTTACTCAAAATCATACATAAATGAGTTTAAATTCATTTTCCACGAAGCATTCATCAATATAACCAAAACCTAACTCTAAGATTTTACCCATAAAGCCTTAGATACATTTTCCCAAATCAATACTCTAACCCTAACAAAATTCTTTTCCACACAACTACAGATAAGGCCCTAAATGCAAACTAAAAGTTTGGAAGGAGCTCTTACCTTCACTTTAGCTTTTTCGTTCGATACGGTACCGCGAATAAATCCGGTAAATTTTCCGCTCGCAACGCCGCTTCTAAAGTTGGTCCACTAGCACCGTAGCACGGAGGTGAGCAACCTTCCCTTCTATCACTTTTTGAAACGAAGCTTAGATCTAGGTGAAACAGGGAGATTTGTGTTTGAATCCCTAATACTGTTTTTCTTTGTTTTCGAATCAAAGGTGAGGAGTGAAGTTGAGAAATCCTTGTCCTATCACCCACTATCAATTTCGAACTCAAGGAAGCAAGGAAGAACGAAAATGGATGGAGATGGAGGAAGAAGGAAAAAAAAGCACGCGAGGCAGGGGAGGAAGAAGATGGAATTTTCTGTTTTCTCTCCTTCTCTTTTCCTTTCTTCCTTTTTCTTTTCTTTCTATTTCTTTTCTCTCTTTTTCTTTTCTTCCCTTTTTCCTTCCTTTCCTTTTCTATATATACCTACTAACTATTTTTAACAAATATCTCCAAATCTAGATATTTTATAATTTACCAGTTTACCCATAACGCATTAAATTCTCCGTAAAGGATTCGCCGCAGTTAATTTAATTCATTTATCGACGAGTAATTCTAATCGGCATCAAAATATCTTCTTGATCATATAAACTCCAAAATATTAAAACTTTGGCTAAAAAGCCTTTGAGTTAAATACCAAAAATACACCAAAATACCTAAAGTACACTTTAAAATTATGGGTCTTACAATAAACGTTTGCAAACTTTTTAAGAATTTGATTATGATGAATAGTTAAATAATTTTGACTTTATAACTAAGAATTATATCTTATTAATTGTGTATTTATAATTATACTTGCAACTTATAAATTGTTTTTACTGATCTCAAATAATATTATCGTAAGACTTGCAACTTCATAAAATATTATCAAGGATATTTGAATGTGTATTGTAACGAGTGTTCACTTGAAATATTTTGAGTTAGAAAATATTTTGGTTTATAATATTTTATGATTTAATTTATGATATTTGGATAATTTTTAAATGGATAAATACCACATATAGTCCCTTAACTTAATTTCAGTTAACGTTTTAGTCTTTTATCTTCTTTTTCCCCCCAATATGGTCCTTTATTTTAATTTTAAGTGACAATTTGATCTTTTATGTTTTAAAATGTCAACAATTTTATCCTTATTTTTTGCAAAATTTCAAAAAATTCATCAAAAATTTCAAACAAAACACATAAAATTAATTATCATCCTCAATATAATGCAATTTCATCATATTTATAACTTAAATATTTAAATAAAATCATATTTTTTCTCTAACAACATCAAATAAAGAATGACAAATATGAGTTTATTTGAGGATTTGAGTTACAAATTTGTTAAAGTTTATTTTATATTAAAGAATATAACTAAATTTAAGAGTTTTGTTTAAAAATTTTGATGAATTTTTGTAAAAAAAAGGATAACATTGTTAATATTTTAAAACATAAAAGATTAAATTGTCACTTAAAATTAAAATAAAGGATTAAATCGGGAAAAAAATATAAAGGACTAAAACGTTAACTGAAATTAAGTTAAGGGACTATATGTGGTATTTACCCTTTTTAAATTTAATCACAAAATAATATTTATTTATCCCAATTTGTATATTTTGGTTTGTGTGGAGTTGCCTCTCTTTTGTTGGAGTCTTTTGCAGCCGACTCATTCTGTCGTGCTAACATTTGTATTTTGATGGTTGTTTTCATATTAAGCTGTTTTAGGTTTATGTGGTGCTCTTTCGAAGCCCACAAGACATGAGACTTTACGCCTATCATTATTTATATGTACATATATGTTTTTGCTTCTGTATTTGCTAATTGTTTTTTGATGTACTTATAATTGTTATAAAAGAATCTAAATATTTTTGTAATTCTGAATATAGGATTATTGAGTTTCATCAAATGAGACTTAGATGTGTCATCTATAATAGTAAATATTTCTTATGTGATCCACGGATGAATATGTATTGAGTGTAATTTTTTATGGCAAAGACAATAAAAATGAAACTATACATTACAATATTTTATGTTGTATATAAATCAGTTTTAAATATAGAATATAAAATAAGAAGTGGTTGTATATATAATATAATTAGTTTGAAATATGTTATATACAACGTACAAGTAAAGTATATATTGAAAGTATTATTCCTTATAGTTAAATACAATAACATGCACACATTGTACCAAAAAAATAATACAACAATATACATACATACATACGAGGATACTATTATTTAAAAAACACGTTTTTTTATGAAGTTGATTGAGGATATTGGTTAAGCGATGAAGGTGAACAATGAGAAAAAAAAAATGAATATTTTGGAAAGACAAACACTTCGTGTCAGTTGTGGTTTATTTATTTTATTGACAAATGTTCTTTTTTAGATTTTAAATTGCTTGTATTTTTTAATTTTTTTATAAATGAAATTGTTTTACGGTAAGAAAATAAAATAAAAATGAGTTTAGATATTCTCTATTTTTCAAAAGAAATGAAGTGCTACATTTAAGGAGAAAATAATAAACAAAAATAGAAAATTATGGTTTATAATTTTCAATTAGGTCTGGCCGTCAATTTTTCTTAATTTTTTTGTCTTCATCATAGAAGAGATGTGTTTTAGAATAATTTTTTGTTATGAAATAACCACTCTTTATCATTTTTATCTATTATTTTATTATCTCGTTAACTACGAGCGACATTTGATTTTTCTGTCTCATTGTAGTGTTCGGATTGTTCGGATTTACTTTGATCTAATACAAACATATTCAATCTATGACTTCAATGTTGCATATTCAGATGCATTGGTATTCAAATCACTTTTAAGTTTTTCAAATTTGTGTATGCTACCGTTCTATACTATTATTTTGAGTGTTGTGAGCTTGTTTGCAAAATTCATCATTTTTAATTTTAATAAATTTGTATGTTTATTATTCTTGATCGAGGTACTCTTTTAATTTGAATGAATGAATACCGTTTTTAAATAAAAAAAATACAACAACTAAATAGAGTATTAAATTTAAATATTATTTTTTATAATTTTCTAAGTCTATTTGTTTTTCTCACTCCAAATTGAGTCATTCATTTCTTAAAATTCCAACATTTTAGAACTATGTTAGGGCAGAGATCAATCTATTTCATTCTTATATGCAATAGCGAAGATAGGAAAATTTTTATAGAATGATTAAATATAAAAAAAAATAAATTAAAAACTAATATATTAAATTTAATTGATAAAAAAAATTCAGTTATATTAAAATTCACACAAAAAAACTACTCAACCAGTAAGAGAAAAATCAAAGTTAATACTTATTTAAGTGCAAACTATATTAATTAGCAACATATGAAATAAAAACTAAAAATCAGTTATTTAAAAATGTTGATTTTTAACAATATTTTAAGAGTCAAATTCTTCATATATAATTATGTGCTAAACATACTCACAATGTCTTTTACAATATAATCTTTTCTGGTTGAACTTATAATAAACTAACAAACAAATTATTTTTGTTATATTTCTTTAGACCAATAAATTTGTATTTAAAATAGCTAATATATTATTAAAAATAGCTAAATATAGTTTTTAAATTTTAACTCTGACAAACATTGATATTATTATATTATACGTTTTGTCCGAAATTAACTTTGCAGTTATATGAATTAATTATAGTAGTATTTACTATCTGGCAATAAAAAAATTAATTATAAAATAATAAGTACTAAGTAAAACAAAATATAATTGGTGTAAGCAAAGCTACCCATCCCATCCTTATATTGACTGTTCGCCCCTACTTGTTTTTAAGATAAAAGGATTCACAATGTTATGTCAACCTTCGAAAGAATCAAAACCTTTGCCCCGAGCGTTATTAAAGAATGTCTTCACCATTATGACATTTAACAAATCAGTCAATTACATTAGCCAAACCATATAAATTTACATTCACTGTTATCCCATGTATTACTGTGTACACAATTGAATTGCATATAACAAAAAGAACTCTTCCCTCTCAAGTGGAAGATAAAACTATGAAGTTGTATAAAGTTTGTTCTATATTACAGTCCATGTTTAGTTGATGCCAAAAATTGATCAAAATGTAGTAGTTCTGAGAAACTCTCCCCCACTGAGAAAACCTGAAATTTCTCTCTGATCTCTATAAACCTTTGGATTAACTATTAAGCTAAGTCTGAGAATGTCAACTGCGGTAGAGCAATATATTCTCTTCACCATCGAGATCAACACCATCCCTGTCATAATCTCCAATAGAGACTTCCTCAGACTGCAACTCTTTATCCATGACTAAGCCATCCGATTCAATATGCTGCATCTCTGATTCTATTAAAGCCTCCATCCTAGCTCGCTCCCTGTCTCTCGGATAGGTCTTATAAAGAAATGAGTAGATTAAACAGCACAAAGCCATTGGAATTCCTATGGCTGTGTAAAGAGATTTCGCCAATGACAAAGCATTCTCTCTGTCTGTTAAAATCTCTTGAGATTCGCTAGATCCTTCAGGAATAGGCTGATAACCGTACACATGCTGAGCCAAAATCCCTACAGCAGGTGGAGCAAAAGATGATAGTATAGACTCGAAAGATCGGTCCAATGCATATACACTTGTTCGGGATCTCTCTGGAACTATCTCTGCAAAAATTGGACTAATGTCCACATAGTTGACAAATTAACCTATGCACAAACATATATATATATATATATAACTTGAAGAAGCACTATTACAACCATAAATAGCTAGCTGCTTTATTTCTTCCATATGAACAGACACCAGTGTTTGTACAAAGCCACAAAATGAATGAAAAAGATGCCCAGGAACACAGAAGAAAAAAAAAATCAAATAAGATTAGACCCTCAACCCCACTACTGCAAAAATGTGCAAAATCCTTCTAATGTATTGCAACATGCATTGATCATCATATATTCTCAATTATTATCTATGAAGCACCGATACTGACAGGAGCATGACACTAACACTGACATTGACACGTCGATACCGGTAATAACTTAAGAAAATAACTTAACTAGACGTAATCAAGGTGTTAGTGTCGGACACCGATACATGTCGGACAATGGGACACACCTTTGATCAAAGGTGTTGGGGTTTCAAAGATTATTATTAATCATGTAAATAAAACTTGGAAGGTGTGAAAGGCATTAATAAAATGTTCATGGATCTACTAAACCAATTAAGGATAATGAATTGAGAAATAGATCAGGCAAAACAATCGAAAACTGCTTAGTTTGAAATACATACTTGTTTGTAGCAGGACCATTCCAAGATATAAAGAGCCCCATAATGACGAGCATCAGGCCATGTGGCAATGTTGTAGTTGGATCATCTGATATACCCAGCAAAAGAATTGCCGCAAAGGGAATTGCAGATCCAGAGCTTATCTGTGCTAGAATTATCCTCCCAGAATTCGGAAAACGCCTGGAGAGGATATCCCCCATCTTACCTCCAAACAAACCCCCAACAGAACTGGAAACCACAAACAAAGCTATGAGAAAAGCAGTTTTCCCATGGGAGAAGCCAATAAGCTCTAACCACATAGGCGCAAACGACAAAGCTGACCAAGGAAAAGAGCCAGTGACACCCTGCGCAACAATGATTTGGAAAGACGAAATCCTAGAAACTGATTTAGCTTCCTGAATCAAATCTCTTATTCCAGAACAAAATGTTTCATTTGCACCTCGATTGCTATCACTTGTAAGTTTACCCTTATCTTCGAAATGTGGATCTTTGGCGAAGATGTAAACTAAAGTACCTACTATAATGCTTATTAATCCAACAACATGAAATGAAATTCTCCAACCAGGGATACCAAAGACTGTTAGTGGAGCTATCAAAACTGAGAAGAGGCCACCAACGATTGAACCAAGATTGCCGGTTAGTTGAAGCCATCCAAAAGCCATGCCACGATTGTTATCATCAGTAGAGTCTGCAACAAGAGACTGAATTGCTGGAGTTACAAGTGCGAGACCAACCCCATTTAGTGCTCGTGACACCGCTACCTAAAATACAATTGACTTCAAAATTCAAACTGAATTCAATCAGTTGTATAACGATATAATCGCCAATTTAGTCCATGAAATTGTAAGACGTTGTCAATTTTTTTTCTTGATCTTAACCCTCTCGTTCCTAAGGAAAAAAGCTCTGATAATCTGAAGTTTGGCATTGAGGTAAATAAAGACAAAACTGAGGTAGTCAATTTTAATAAGTAGTTATTTCAAAACAATTCCTAAAATTGAAAATATCCGATCATGTTGGTTCTTTTGGATCAATCAATTTAGTAACAAAAATAATCTGAGATGATATTGAGAATTGTCAAATTTAAAGATCATTTTTAAATTTCATTAATTTCATATACCAAGTGGACACTACCCTCCAACTTTAGAGATTAAATTGGCACTTCACTCACTTTATTTTTTTTTCCTTTTTCACTTGAATACTAATAATTTGGCTATTCAATATACATCCAAGTCTAATATTAACCAAGGCATGAAAATAGTTAATAAAGAATGAATATTAATATATTATCTTCTAATTCATGTTTGTATTGAATGTGTTAATAAAAACTACAATTTAGAGCTTCAATAATCAGTGGCAATGTGATTTTGCCAAATCAGCGATTTAGTGTGTTAAGTTAGATCGAAAATGTTAAAACGTTTAAGGAATTAACAAATGATTTATTATAGAGTAGAGATTTCAATTCTATCAATTTGATCTACAAAACGGTGCCGTTTGAAGAGTGAATACCTGAAAGAAAGTGGAGGAGAAAGCAACAAGAAAAGTAGCGGCAGCCCAAAGAAAAGCACCGAGAGCAATAACATGGGCTCGATTATGGCGCGTGGCGAGGTACGCGGCAATCGGGTAACAAGAAGACTGAACAATTGATCGGAAGAGAGTGAGGGAACCAAGTCCTGTAGGGTCAGTATGAAGAGCTGCACCAACTTCTTTGTAAACACCCGGAAGTAGTGATTCGTCAGCTCTTTCCATGATCCCAGCTAGATTTACCAGTACAAGTGTTACTGTCTCTGCCTTCATCTTATTGTGTTCCTAATTAGGGACAAAGTTTGTTAGTGGAAATATATGGTTGTTTAGTCTATGGTTCTTTTGTAATTGTTTGAAAGGAATTGCTGATCTGGGAAATTTCACCGCTTTGCTTCATTCTGTTTCCGGGACTGTGTCAGTCTTGTTTGGCGTCGAAATTTGCATAACAATTTGACAATTTCTTTGGTTTTGGTTTTAATAAAAACAAATTGTAACGAATTGACGAATATTTTTATTTTTTTTTTATTTCGTCATTCCTAATTCGTCAGGAGTTAGAAGTTGGATTACGTTTTGGTCATCGATTTGATTTGAGAGGGTTGGGGGTGCCAGCAAGGCACTTCTTGTGTGTACGTGTAAGATGTATAGAATTGTCCAATATAAATTATAATATTCGGTTGTTGGTAGTACTACTATATTACCGTGTATTGTTTCTCATGGTTCTCAATTAAATATTGGGATGTCAAATTGGTACCGGTCTTTGTGAGAAATGTTTATGGTTGATATTTCGATCGGAACTCGTATTCTAATGGTAATGGAGGATTGATGAAAGGAATGATATTAGACGGTAATGTTTGATTGAAATTGATATCGGATATCAGATGATTCAAGTGTAATTGCAAAGACTCTAAATATGTGTTTGAAGTGGAGACTAAGGTTTAAAGCATACCTTGAGTGATATCAATAAAAGGCTTGTATATCCAAGAAAGAAGTGGTACTAGGATCGGGCCTAATTCGGAATAGATCAAAGTTGAGTCGAAATGTTTATGGTCGAAACTGTGGTGTGTTAACCTATATGTTAGTTGAAACCTACATGAAGGGTGATGAACATTGTGATGCATTTTAAACTCGTGCCATGAGCTCGTTGTATGCATGATTTTAAAAGTTATCATTTGATATTCATTTTCATTTCTTGAATGTTTCAGCCATCATGTGATCTTCTTTGTTATTAATCGTCGTGTGATCTTTTCTACATTATTCATTTTGCATACTTGTTTTGACCATTGTGTGCTCGTTTAATTTAGATTAATTAGTCTGCTCGAGGAAGGCTTCCCTAATCAAAGGGCGTTTCCTCTCTTCTCTCTTCGCTACATGTAATCCTTGACTTGAGGTAGACTTTCTTAAGATGACCTTTCTCAATTCGGTGGCTAAATCAAAAGGAGGATTCTCGGACCATTATGCAGTTTCAACTCGCTGTGGTCATTTTACATGATGTCATCATCGTGGGTCTTTATGACCTTTTGGTCGGTTTTCCGCTTTTGGATAGGGTATTATGAGTATGTTTTACCTACAATAACACTTCGACAAATTGTAATTCATGTTCATTCATTAATCCTATGATATGGGTATGATCTATACACTTGTTGTGTGAACTTCAACCGTAACATCTAGTATCTTTTCAATTTTGCTGCATTCCATGTTCTCAAAATGGTTTGACTGGTTAGATGTAAGTTGAATGCCTTGATTATATCTCAATCAAGCGTTTGAGCTCGAAAGGGAATGTGGCTCAATGAAGTTGAAATCCAATATTCTCACAATGGATACATGCACAAATTTTAGCTGAAAAAGCATTAGTAACAATGTTTAAATCCACAAGCTAATAGATATTAAGTTGTTTGAGATATTTCAACTTGTTTGCTCTATTACATATAAATCCATCTTAGTGGATATAAGCTCTCTTGTCCCCATATATGGGGGCTTGAGGAGTGAATGTTTGCACTCTCTCCTACATAACAAGGAAAAATACAAACTCGAAGCAAATATTATTATCATAAATGTATATGTGTTCAACAAGCGCTACATATATGGGTTAGAGCATAGTTGTGCTTTGTAACACTCCGATTTTTAACAGCGTGAGTGTATTTTTTTTCTTTCAAAAATCAACTAATAAAATACCAAAGCGTAACACAAACGACAATTGTCATAATTAATTACATCATAATTATAACAAACTGAAATAGTTTTGAGGCGATAAAAAAAATATCCAAATATAAAATACGCCGGGACTATGAGACCTATCAAGCATCACTCATACCCCTGGGGTATTCTTAGCAGACACCTGTACAAGTACTGCTCCAAGAAATACTAATAATTCCTCCATGATCATGTAAAAAATAATGGAACATGGACCCACCAAGGCAGAAGTCATCTGGTCGTATAAGTATAGTTACAATCATCTCAAAAGGAAATAAGTACAACCACCAAAAGAAAGATATCAAGTCCCTATACAACGAAACTAATATGATCATACTCTAGCAACTACAATAACATGAGTGACCTCCACACACTCCACAAGTCCCGTCTGACGCAGCATCCATCTTCGATGTAACCTCCTTCTCATCAACATCCATAGACAAATCGCCCTCTTCAGAAGTCAGATCCACCCACGAGATAGGTGGCTTTGGTGGCGCCGGAAGGTGTCGGATAATCGATCTTCTCGCGAGTGAGTGCCACAAGAAATATTGCCCCAATTTTCCTACTAGTCCTCACTAGCCTCCCCGTATAAGTAGCTCTGCTTGAGATGGGGTCATATACCCAAGCAGTCGGCGAGTCTCGATCAGGGAAGCCTAACGACGTCTCCGTCGTCAAGGTTACAGTTGGTGGAATAAACTCAGGTATCATTTGAGAGCAAAGCCCAAATTTCCACAATAATTGTAAAGGGTCACCAACCGAAATTAACAAATAACACTTACCAAAATTCTAATATTTTCAAATGCTCAAAAGAACCTTTCATCTTAGCATACTCCTCGAAAGGGGTTTCATATGTCCAAAAATGCATAAACAATGTTCAAAAAATAATGTTTTAACAAATTGCCTTGTCGTAGCCGAATACAATAGATAAAATGCAAATTTTTATTTCTAAAATAGCTCTGAATCAATCAACACTTCAAACATTAATATTATCAATTATGAACACATAATTAACACCAAATTAATCTCCACAAATTCACACCTCAATCACACATCGAATATTCATAACATCAATTACGAACATATAAGTACATCAAAACTTAATCAACCCAACTTTACACCTCTAAGCAATTATGACAAATCACAACAACAACCGAGTATGTATATACAATCATCATAGTATAACAAACATGACTCGCGTGCCAAACACTCTAATGCAATGCGTATATGCCAAAATGCATGATTCCGGAATTTCAAACCATAACCCTCTGATGACTCTTCATCATATGCATAATTTCTATTGATTTTAGTCTTATTTATCTTTAATCATTAGTTAATTTAATGAGTTATTTAATATATTTTGTTGATTTTAGTTATTTGATTTAATGAAATATTTTTGTTCTTATTTGCTTAATTAAGTAGAGATTTTTCGTAGTTTTGCGTTGTTACTTTGTTTTAGTGCAGTGCTGAATTTTGGTGAGAAATCAACATGACATATATGGAGTATTTCAGCCATATCTGGAGTTCTAGATGTCCAATTGGAGTCAATCTAAGTGCTAATGAAAGCTAAGATCCATATCTACAACTTTCATGAAGACACCGGGACCATATTCAGACTCGAAAGATGAGAAAAATGCAAAATACGTCAGACAGCAGATGCTGCGCGCCTGGAGCGCGCCTTGCGCGCCTGGAGCGCATTTTACAGATTGGTTACTGTCTTGCACGCGCCTGGAGCGCGCCCTGCGCGCCTGGAGCGCGCCCTGCGCGCCTGGAGCGCATTTTACAGATTGGTTACTGTCTTGCACGCGCCTGGAGCGCGTGACGCGCATCAGCAATCATAAAAACGCTATTTTTTACTGTTTTAGGGATCTTTTTGACTCTTGGGAACTTGGGAGACTTGTGCCCTTGCATAGAAACTCAAAGACGGCCGTTTCTAACGCCATTGAAGCGGTTTTATCAAGAATCATCCATGAATCATTCTTGTAATTCTTCTTTAATCCTTATCTTTTGTATCTCTGTCATGAGTAACTAAACCCTATTTGTTAGGGATGAGTGTAACCAGATGAAACCCTTATTTTTCTGATTTGATTTCTAGTTATATGAATGAGTTTATTGAATTGTTTTTCTCATCTCTGTGCTTAATGCTTTTTATTGCTTGATCAACATTAAAATGTTCTACGATTTGTATTTTGAAACGGAAGTGGACTTTACGAATGCTTGAGATGAGAAATTCATGAATTTGTAGTCTAGGGATAGATGCAGGTCATGAAACCAATTAAATTATTTGCAAAGCAATAATTTACAAGAGAATTTCTATATGGTAATGCTTAATTCTAATCTTAAATCCACTAAGGAATTAGGGGTTACTTTGGAATTAAAGGTTTTGTCACTAAGACATTAGGGCAAGAATAATAAAGAGAATTCGGTAATAATTCAATAAAGGAATTCAGTAATTAGGATCAAATTAGACACCAAGGTTGGATTCGAAGTGAAACTCATCCCTGATATTTTTCTCATTATAAAAGATCAATTTTATTACTATTGTTAATTTCAGATATTATTTCAATCAACTTGGGAACCTTTTGTTCAATTTTAGTAATTAAATATAATTCAATAGTAAAACGCAATCATTGAGTTCGACACTCGGTACTACCGTTTTATTATTACTTGCAACGATTCAGTACACTTGCTGAAACGCTATCACCCTCCTCGAAGGGTGTAAATCATAATTGTACAGTCTCTCACCATGTACTATGAAATGCATGAGCATACTCTGACTCTTTTCACCACAATCATTAAGTAAATGCAACTATTAAAGGATTACCCATTTTTAATACTCATTTAACACTAATGATTTTTCATATGCAACACATAACATACTCAAACATATTTATTTACACCAATTTCAATTTCTACAAACACACATAAATCACATTTCCAAATTCAATCCACACATAAATTGAATTAAATTCTTTTTCCATCACACTTAAATTTTTTTTCTCAAAAAATCATAATATTAATTGTGAACATATCAATTTCACCAAACATGAGTCACTACAATTTTCAAATATTAATCACCCATATTCAATCTCCAAAATTTTCAACCATAAATCACCACAACAACTTTAATATATCAGAGTTCTCCCCACCGCTAACTCGGTGCCAACGATCTCGATTCCTTTTCGAAACTCAAGAAGCTAACTACATCAACATGAATATTTATAACAATTTGTTCACAATAAAACCAATCCAAACACAACAAAATTCCCAAAATTAAATCTTTCTCACACACCAAACTTATAAAACCAAATATTCTATATTTTTTACTTAAAACCGAATAAAACAAATACTGTCCAAATTTCACATACACATACTCGACTATTAACGCACTAAAATTCTTGAGTTGATAAAATACTCTAAACTTTTTAAACTTTTTTTTTAACACTCAGTCTAAGAGTAATTAAAAGAGTAACATTTTAAACTCTAACCATTGTTAATTTCAATATATCTTTTTGCCCAAACTCTTTAACTTAGTTAAAATTTGAACTGTTTCACAACTTTAACAACTCTAAACTTTTCATACAATTTCAACTTCAGTTTAAACTCATTTATTTGAAAATAACTCATTACGTAACTCAAACACATCAAATTTAATCACTACACATAAATCACATCAGAAAAAAAAATTCATAATATTAATTTGAATTTTAAATTTTAAACATTTCTTTTATATGATTCTTGATGGACCATATTATAAATTTCCTACAAAACAATCTTTCTAGAGAGAAATATGCCATATCGATACCTTCAAAAGAATATAGTAAATACAGACACTATCAATATCATACATGATACATAATAGCAAAGGAAAAATGTGTTCTGATGAATTAAACAAACATTAACTTAAAAACAAAGGAAAAGTGTTGAGAAACATTGTAGTAAAGTCCAAACAAAAAGATAAATGATTGAGAAATTGAACATACAATTCACACCCAATAATAATCACTACACAATACACCTCAAAACAAACTAAATTCAATTTCAACTAATTCACACATAAATTAATTAAATTCATTTTTCACAAAATCACACCTCAAATACATCAAATTTCTTTTTCACAAAATCTCAAATAATGTCGTAAATGCAAACTAAAAGTTTTGAAGGAGCCCTTACCTCCAATGTAGCTCTAACAAACGATTATGGCACCGTGATTAATTCCGGTAAAAACTTCTCTCGTGTCGTCACTTCAAAAGTTAGCTCAGTAGCACCATAGAGTGGCAATGAGCAACTTTCTTATTTGTCACTTTGCGAAATAAAGCTTAGAAGTCGAAGAAAAATGAGAGTTTGTGTTTTATAGTTTTGAAACCACCAACAATGGTTTTTGGCAAACCAGGAAGAAAGAAAGGAGGAAAACGATTGGCTGAGAGGAAAATGTCTCTGATTTTTTTTTTTCTCTCCTATCCTAGCCTTTATACATACATACATACATACATACATACATACATACATATATATATATATATATATATATATATATATATATATATTAACAATCTTACAAATATCTAAATACTCTTACACACATCACTTCACTCCTATCTCAATCTAATTTAATAAAAATACCTACTCTCGTCGCAACTCAATTGACAGGTAAAATTTTCAGCAACAAGAGATATTTTTAACAAAATTGCTCGGTATTAAATTCTTCATAACGTAACTATATTATTCTTCGATAAATAATTTTAATCGGGTCTCAAAATATATATTAAAATATATATAAATATTAAACATATTATTAATGCTAATAAAATATATTTTTAATATTTAATTCACAAAATTAAATAAAATTGGCTAAATGCCTCAACAATTCAACACAAAACACACTAAAATTTGCATAATTTAGAATTTAAAATCTAAAGGTCTTACATTACTACCCCCCTAAAATTAGTTTCGTCCTCGAAACTACGCATCGATAAACAACTCAGGGTGTTGTTCCCTCATCTTGCTCTCCAATTCCCAAGTCGCATCTCTAATAGTTGGGTTCCAAAAATTACCTTGACCAATGAAACATCCTTGTTCCTTAATCGCTTAATCTTCCTATCATCAATTCTAACAGGTAATACTTCGAATGACAAGTTATTCTTCCGTTGAATTGTGTCCGGCTCGATCACATGTGACAGATCGGTAAAGTATTTCCTTAACTGCAACACATGAAATACATTGTGAATTTCAAACAGTATCGGAGGCAATGCAATCTGATAAGCAACAAGTCCAATTCGTGCAGAAATCTGATATGGTCCAATGAATTTCAGAGTCAATTTCATCGATTTCATAGCTCTGCCAACTCCAATAGTAGGTGTGACTCTCAGAAACACATGATCCCCTTGCTCGAATTCCAAAGGTCTGCGTCGTTTATCCGCATAACTCCTCTAACGATCTTGTGAGACCTTCATTTTCTCTTTTATCTTCTTGACCTTATTTGTAGTCTGTTTCACCATCTCAGGTCCTACAATCATACTTTCACCGTCCTTATACCAAAACAAAGGCATTTGACACTTGCGTCCATACAGAGCCTTAGATGGTGCCATTCCAATACTTGTGTGGAAACTATTATTTTAGGTAAACTCAACCAATGGAAGTACATAATCCCAACTTCCTATATCATCTAATACACATGCTCTCAATAGGTCTTCCAAGGACTGATTTGTCCTCTCAGTTTGTCCGTCCATTTGTCGATGGTAAGTTGAACTCAATCTTAGTTTCATTCCCAACACTTCATGCAATGCACCCAAAAGTGCGACGTGAATTTCGGGTCACAGTCTGATACAATACTCGACGGTACTCCATGTAATCTCACAATCTCAACAATGTAAATCTATGTTAGCTTATCTACCTTATAGATGCTCTTTACTGGTAAAAAGTGTGCGCATTCAGTCAATCGATCCACTATTACCCATATAGAATCATTCTTCCTCCTTGTTTTCGGCAATCCTATTATAAAGTCTATGGAAATGCTGTTCCACTTCCACTCAAGTATATCTAAAGGTTGCAACATTCCAGCAGGTCGCTGATGTTCCACTTTGGCTTTCTAACAAGTTAAATAAGTTGATACTGTTGGACTTAAGTCCCCTTAATCATAATTTTGACATAATTAACAAACATACAACGTTCATACATCATTTAATAAATCTAACATTTTAACTGAGTAAGATTTTAGGAACAACAACTCATCCCTACATACTTGAGACAATAGCTTGGAATTCAAGGAATCAACAAAAGTTGAAAAATTTACTGAGCAAATCGATTAGGCAATCGATTCTGTAAAGGGGTTGTATAAAAATGTGTAGTCTGTGATTAAACAATCGATTAGGCAATCGACTGGCACAAGCATTGATAAAAATTGTGCAAGTCAGAGGCAAGCCATTTAGCAAGCTAATCGATTGTTCAAATCACAAAGACTAACGTTGATTGTAAAAATCGATTGACAAATCGGTTGTGCATGTCATAGAGCCAAGTGGTTTATTAAGCTAATCGATTGTAAAATCGATTGTGAAAATAAAGTTTTAAAAGGAACATGGTCTATGACAAACACAATCGATTGGACAATCTATTGAATCAAATTTCTTTTGTAACAGGTTTGGTATCAATCGATTAGGCAATCGATTGAATAAACCAACTGGAAAATAATTTTTCAAAAACATAGCACCTAATCGATTGGCACACCGATTGGCTTGAAATAAGCTAAGTCCTTGGAATAAGCCAAATCGATTAGCAAATCGATTGGATGAAAAACCACTGAGTCCCTGTGACCAATGAAATCGATTGGCACAACGATTTGCTTGAAATAAGCTAACTCGCTGTAATAATCCAAATCGATTGGCAAATCGATTGGAACAAAATTTTAAGTCATAGAGGAAGCTTAGCCTATGGCCAAATCGATTATGTGACTTAATGAATCGCTTATGTGAATTAATGAATCGACTGAGTAATTGACTGTCTTGATCTCGTTGTTGGAACAAAACATCTGTAATCGATTAGGCAATCGATTCCATTATGAACTGCACATAATTTTCTATAAGGTGCATTAAAATAATCGATTAGGTAATCGATTAGTTTATGTAATTTCAAGATTCAAGAAAAACAAGATTCGCGATAATCGATTGGGAAATCGATTGAGCCTGTTTTACTGTATTAATAAATCGATTGGTAAATCGATTTATATGTTGTTTTTCAGAAACTATATAAATGTTTTCAATCACTTTTTCTCATAACTTTGCACAAACGTTTGAATAACTTTCTGACATCTTTTTCTCACATTTTGAATAACCCGTGATATTACTTTTTAAGACCCGAACCAACCATTCTTCGTGATCAATAGAGACCTGAAAAAGATTGCTTGAGAAAAAGAACTTGAGAAGAAGACTGCTTGAGACAAATTCTGTATATCTCTTTTTATATTTTCTATAACAAAGATTCTGTAAACAAAGAACTGTGAAAAATCCAGTGGTAAAACTGGTAGTTATCTTCTGTGTTGAGAGGGCTCATCAAGAAGAAGCTTTGTTGTGATCCTGGAAGAGTTTGTAGAAGAACTCTAGGATATAGTGGGTGAAAAATAGAATAGGGAGAGAGTTTTAAGATTGATAGGCGGGAGCGCTGAAACATCTGTAAAACAACTCTACACGATTCTATTTGAAAAGGCCGAAATCGTTCACTTTCGGGACTGGACGTAGGCCGTCAGATAGACGGCTGAACCAGTATAAAAATCGCGGTGCACTACTTTCTATCCCTTACTCTTTATTTCCATTTTGCATTGTATGATTGTATGATTAATCTTGATTGCATGCGATAGCCGAATTCCGTTTAAATTGTATTGATTGATTTACTAAATGTTTGTATGTGAATCTTTACATTGCTAAGACCTTGAATTCATATCTGTTGAAATTGAAATTAATATTGATCACATTGGTTTCGATATCAATTTCATTGCTTGGAAACTGTATATGCTAACCAGATTAATTAGATTGTAAAATCTGAAATTAGACTGTCATATAAGTTTTTAATAATTAGAGGGCATAATAACCAACAGATACATACTCCACTACATGTCTCTTCATTCTTGGCCACCAATAGTTCTGCCTCAAATCCTGATACGTCTTTGTTGCTCCAGGATGAATACTCAATTTACTCTTATGAGCCTCTCCTAAAATTGTTTTCCTCATATATGAAATTTATGGTACACAAATCCTACCATTACATCTCAAAATATTATCTGGTTCGATCTTAAACTCAGTTACCTTCCTCGAAATCTTAATTATTATGAATTTCAAAATTCTCAGTGCAAACTCTACATTCAATTGTAGGTCCATAAAAGCTTCCCACAACTCTTGTTGTCTAGCCATCATTGTTGAAGATACGAATACACTTCTTCTACTCAATGCATCAACCACTACATTGGCCTTCCTAGGGTGATACTCTAGTGTGAAATCAAAATCCTTGAGAGTCTCCATCCATCTCCTCTGACGCATGCTCAATCCCTTTTTATCAAACAAATATTTCTAACTTTTATGGTCACTGAACACTGTGAATGTGCATCCATATAAATAGTGCCTCCAGATCTTCAATGCAAAAACTACAACAGCAACCTCTAAATCATGAGTAGGATAGTTTCTTTCATGAATCTTCAATTGTCTTGAGGCGTAAGCTATAACTTTCTTGTGTTGCATCAAAACACATCTCAAACCTTGGTGAGATGCATCATAGTAAACTTCATATGGTTCTTCTGGTTGTGGTAATACCAATACTGGTGAGTTTGTCAACTTTCTCTTTAGTAACTGAAATTTTTTCTCACACTTCTCTGTCCATGCAAACAATTGATCTTTTCTAGTAAGTTGTGTCAACGGAGCTACAATCTTTGCAAAACCTTCAATAAACCTCCTGTAGTATCCTGGCAGTCCTACAAAACATCGTATATTAGTGACGGTCTGAACCTGTTTCCAAGCAAGAACTGTCTCAATCTTTGCTGGATCCACAATGATTCCTTCCTTGGTTATCACATGTCCTAAGAAATTCACTTTTTCTAGCCAAAACTCGCACTTCGACAAATTGCCATACAATTGCTTCTCGCGTAACATTTCAAGAACTTGGCGCAAATGTTCTCCATGTTCTTCCTCAATCCTTGAATAAATCAAAATATCATCAATGAACACCACAACGAATTTATCTAGAAATGGACTAAAAATTCTGTTCATGTAGTTCATAAAAATTGCTGGTGCATTGGTAACTCCAAATGGCATAACAAGATATTCATAATGTCCATAACGAGTTCTGAAAGTAGTTTTCTGAATATCTCCTTCTCTCACTCGAAATTGATGATAACCCGACTTCAAGCCAATCTTTGAAAATATCGCAGCTCCTCTCAATTGATCCATCAAATCATTGATACGTGGTAAAGGATAACGATTCTTAATAGTCGCCTTATTAAGCTGCTGATAATCCACACATAAGCGTGAGCTTTCGTATTTCTTCTTAACTAGCAACACCGATGCTCCCTATGATGATACACTTGGCCTAATAAATTTCTTTTCCAACAAATCTTAAATTTGGCCTTTGAGCTCATTTAATTCCAATGGTGACATTCGATACGGTGCAATTGAAATTGGTCTAGTTTCTGAGTGCAAATCAATGAAGAACACCACTTCTCTTACTGGAGGTAACCCTGGAATTTCCATTGGAAACACGTCCTGGTACTCCTTTACAAGCACTACATCTTCTATGTTCACATTTACCTTTGCCTCCACATTTGCCAAAGACAGAAACTCACGAGTTCCTTCTTTTAGTGACACTCTGTGTTTGTTAGCTGCTAGATACTTAACAACTCCTGGTTTGAGGGAAAGAACTAGTTTGCGAGCACAGTCCAAGATCACATAATGATACGACATCCAATCCATACTGAGAATTACCTCGAGTGATTGTAGAGGCAAACAAATCAAGTTAATAAAAAAATCCCTATTATGGATAGTTACTTGACAATGTAAACATGCATAATTTATTGTCAAAGTCTTAGCAGGTGTAGAAACAATCAAATCCAAAGGTAGAGACGACAAAGATAACTTCAAACGATTCACACAATCCATAGCAATGAAGGAATGGGTTGCCCCCGAATCAAAAAGTGCAGTTAGAGTGTTACTTGCAATCTCACAGCCACGTTGAATCAGATTGCTAAATGGATTTCCAGCTTCAACACCTACGCATTAAATGCGTTCTCTAGTTGTAGGAAGAGTAGCCCTAGTTGCATTCACTATTGGTTCCACCTTCGAAGCTCTGCAATCCTTTGCAATGTGCTCTGGCTTTTGACAATTGTAACAAGTTGGATTGTTAGAGGTACAAGTAATAACATAATGTCCCTCTTTTCCACATCAGAAACATCGAATCACTTGTCCCAATTGTCTTCCAAAGTTCTGGTTCCCTGGGTGATTCTGACTCCTGTTGTTGTTCTGCGGGCGGTTATATTGCTTAACAACTTGTTTTCCTTTGTTGTTTTGATGGTTCATCCGACTAGGCCCCCGAAACTAAAGTTCCCTCCTCGGTTGATTCTCTTGTTCTTCATATCCTTAACTTCTCTACATTTCTCCACTAAGACTTGGAAACGTTGAATTCCCAATGGCAGGACGAAGTCTTGAATCTCATACTTTAGTCTGTTTTGGAAATGGTGACACATAAATTGTTCATCAACATCTTCACGGAAAAACCTAAAATGCCTTGACAGTCACTCAAACTTAGCAGCGTACTCACCCACTGTCATATTTCCCTGATAGAGTTTAAGAAAATCATCCTCCAACTTAGTCCTGATGCTCATTGGGAAGTATTTGTCTAAAAACTTCCTTTTGAATGACTCCCAATTCAACTCCTCATGAGCTGATCCCATTAGAAGCCTTGTACTTCTCCACCAATATTCAGCATCCCCTAATAGCAGATACGTAGCATAGTTGACCTTCACCCTTGCTTGACAATTAATCATTTCGAAGATCTTTTCCACTTCTTGAATCCATTAATCAGTTTTTTTCGGGCTCTCATCACCCTTGAACTTTGGAGGATTGTAACGACGAAAATCTTCCAATCCCCTAGATTCAGCAGCACAAATCTCTTTTTCCCTTTTCCCCAGATCCTGCCAAGGCTTTGCAGCTGTCTGTGCAACAATAGAAGCAACCATATTATTCATTGCTTCAACCATTTGATCGTCCGTGTTGATGTTGACTCTTGCAGCGTCGTTCTTTCTTGGAGGCATTGTTTCCTATAAAACCAACATTAAGAAGAAATCTTAACACCTTTTAGAAGAATTTCAAAAGGCAGCTTTCGACTTCATCAACACATAAAAAATTACACAAGACTTGACAACTCAAACAACTTACCCCGACACATGATTAGATAACGACTCCAAACCTACAAGTCAACCTACAATCTAACCAAAGCTCTGATACCACAATGTAACACCCCAATTTTTAACAGCGTGAATGTATTTTATTTTCTTTCAAAAATCAACTAATAAAATACCAAAGCGTAACACAAATGACAATTGTCATAATTAATTACATCATAATTATAACAAACGGAAATAGTTTTGAGGTAATAAACCAAAATATCCAAATATAAAATATGTCGGGGCTATGAGACCTATCAGACATCGCTCATACCCTAGGATATTCTCGGCAGACACCTGTACAAGTATTGCTCCAAGAAATACTAATTCCTCCATGGTCACGTCAAAAAGTTGGAACATGGACCCACCAAGGAAGAAGTCAACTGACCGTATAAATATAGTTACAGTCATCCCAAAATGAAATAAGTACAACCACCAAAAGAAAATATCAAGTCCCTATTCAACGAAACTAATAGTATCATACTCTAGCAACTACAATAACATGGGTGACCTCCACACACTCCACAAGTCCCGTCTGACGCATCATTTATCTTCGATGTAACCTCCTCCTCATCAACATCCATAGACGGATCGCTCTCTTCAGAAGTCAGATCCACCCACGAGATAGGTGGCTCCAGCGGCGCCGGACCTCAAAATAGTCTGCTACTTTAGTGACAATCGGTAAAGGATCATTCACTAGAAGAGGAAGCTCTGACTCGGCCCACCTAGATGGCCCTACAATCTCTCGCTCCATGGGCATCGACCCCTTATCCTTTCTGCTAGTCCTTGGTCCAACCACTGTATCCCAAGCTCCACTCATCCCAAGCACTAATCCAGAAGGTACAAGAAATATTGCTCCAACTTTCCTACTAGTCCTCACTAGCGTCCCCGTATAAGTAGCCTTGCTTGAGATGGGGTCATATACCCAAGCAATTGGCGAGTCTCGATCAGGGAAGTCTAACGACGGTGGAATGAACTCGGGTATCATCTGAGGGGAAAGCCTAAATTTTCACAATAATTGTAAAGGGTCACCAACCGAAATTAACAAATAACACTTAGCAAAATTCTTATATTTTCAAATGCTTAAAAGAACCTTTCGTCTTAGCATACTCCACGAAAGGGTTTTCATATGTCCAAAAATGCATAAACAATATTGAAAAATGAAGTTTTAACAAATTGCCCTGTGGTAGTCGAATACAACAAAGAAAATATAGATTTTCAGTTCTAAAATAGCTCTAAATCAATCAACACTTCAAACATTAATATTATCAATTATGAACACATAATTAACACCAAATTAATCTCCACAAATTCACACCTCAATCACACATCGAATATTCACAACATCTATTACGAACACATAAGTACATTATAACTTAATCAACCTAATTTTATACCTCTAAGCAATTATGGCAAATCACAACAACAATCGAGTATGTATATACAATCATCATAGTATAACAAACACGACTTGCGTACCAAGCACTCTAATGCAATGCATATAGCCAAAATGCGTGATTCCGGAATTCCAAACCAAAACCCTCCTCGAAGGGCGTAAATCATAATTGTACAGTCTCTCACAAACCAATACTAATTACCAAGGTGCAGTCGCTCACAGATCATCCTGTGGTCCATCACGGTCACCACTATCACGATGGCCCCATCGCGGTCACCATGTACTATGTAATACATGAGGATACTCTGATTCTTTTCACCATAATTATTAAATAAATGCAGCTATTAAAAGATTCCCCATTTGTAGTACTCATTTAACACTAATGATTTTTCATATACAACACAGAACATACTCAAACATATTTATTCACGCAAATTTCAATTTCTACAAACACACATAAATCACATTTCCAAATTCAGTCCACACATAAATTAAATTAAATTCATTTTCCACCAACCCACACGTAAATTGAATTAAATTCTTTTTCCACCAATCTACACTTAAATTTTTTCTCAAAAATTTATAATATTAATTATGAACACATTATTTTCACCAAACATGAGTCACTACAATTTTCAAATATCAATCATCCATATTTAATCTCTAAAATTTTCAACCAGAAATCACCACTACAACATTAATATATCAGAGTTCTCCCCACCGCTAACTCGGTGCCAACGATCTCGATTCGTTTTCGAGACTCAAGGAGCTAACTACATAAACATGAATATTTATAACAATTTGTTCACAATAAAACTAATCCAAACACAACAAAATTTCCAAAATTAAATCTTTCTCACACACCAAATTTTTAAAACAAAATATTCTATATTATTTACGTAAAACTGAATAAAATAAATATTGTCCAAATTTCACTTACACATACTCGCCTATTAAAGCATCGAAATTCTTGAGTTAATAAAATACTCTAAACTTTTTAAACTATTTTTTAAACTCAGTTCCAGAGTAATTAAAAGAGTAACATTTTAATCCCTAACCATTGTTAATTTCAATCTATCTTTTTACCCAAAGTCTTTAACTTAGTTAAAATTTGAACTTTTTTACAACTTTAACAACTCTAAATTTTTCGTAAAATTTCAACTTCAGTTCAAATTCATTTATTTGAAAATAACTCATTACGTAACTCAAACACATCAAATTTAATCACTACACATAAATCACATAAAAAAAATTCATAATATTAGTTTGGATTTTAGATTTTAAACACTTCTTCTATATGATTGTTGATGGACCGTAATATAAATTTCCTGCAAAACAATCTTTCTAGAGAGTAATATGCCATATAGATACTTTCAAAAGAATATAGTAAATACGAACACTATCAATATCATACATGATACATAATAGCAAAGGAAAAATGTGTTCTGTAGAATTAAACAAACATTAACATAAAAACAAAGGAAAAAGTGTTGAGAAACACTGTAGTAAAGTCCAAACAAAAAGATAAATGATTGAGAAATTAAACATAAATTCACACCTAACAATAATCACTACACAATACACCTCAAAACAAACTAAATTCAATTTCAACTAATTCACACATAAATTAATTAAATTCATTTTTCACAAAATCACACCTCAAAGACATCAAATTTCTTTTTTACAAAATCACGAATAATGTCCTAAATGCAAACTAAAAGTTTGGAAGGAGTCCTTATCTCAGTTGTAGCTTTAACAAACGATTAAGGCACCGCGATTAATTCCTGTAGAAACTTCTCTCGCGTTGTTACTTCAAAAGTTAGCTCACTAGCACCGTATTAAAAAATATATAAATTATTCTTCGACAAATAATTTTAATTGGGTCTCAAAATACATATTAAAAAATATATAAATATTAAACACATTATTAATTCTAATAAAAAATATTTTTGATATTTAATTCACAAAATTAAATAAAATTGGCTAAATACCTCAACAATTCAACACAAAACACACTAAAATTTGCATAATTTAGAATTTAAAATCTAAAGGTATTACATGCATCTTCATTTAATCTAGTGTGAATGATTTTTGTTGTGTTTGCATGCATGTAATCTTGAAATAAACAAAATGACGCATGATGTATAAGAATGATTGTATAAATTAAGTTGAATTTTATGTGATTCACTATCGGAGCGTCGAGTTTCTATCGACCACGTGTGAGAGCTCGGAAAGGGAACTCAACTTATTCTTGGAGCAACACTAAAATCATTCCTTAAAGTCCATATTCTTAGAGGTGATGGATTTTCTTTGACTCCAACTCTGATTGAAGTTAGTTCCTCTCCTTGTTCTGAAGTATGATTTTGTTATCTAAGTCCCTGCAAACTTAAACAATGCAAGCACTTGGACATTAAAAGAGTAATTTGTTTCAATATGTCATGCCTTACTGATTGGATTATGATCAAATAGTGGTAATCCACATATTTTTGAGTTGCATCTCATATGTATCATGTATGTAAGATATATATTATATTAAAGAGTTAACAAAACACTTTGATGTGAAGGTTTACTATCATCCATTAACTATAAATCTACATTTTTTTTTTATCATATCTCATTTTTTAAATATTTTTTCAAAATATTACACTTTAAAATTAATTTATTAAAATATTCTATTTTCCTCTTTCAACATGTCGCAATTTGAGATCGCAACCATGTGAATGATTCGTTTTGTTTTCCCTTCAGGAAGTTGCATTTTGGGGATGCGACCATCTATTGGTAATTTAACTTTTTAACAAATTAAAAACATAATAAAATAATAAATTAAATATAATAAAAAACTAAATTATATTAATAAAATAAAAATATATTAAATTTTAATAACGATGTCCACCTAAATGCTCTCAGTTCTACATCTAGGAGGTCACCAAACTCGTCTAGCTCTTTGAACAACTTGAAGTTGTTCTGGTTCATCCTCATTTTGATCATGTTCTTCATCGTCGTTTTCAATTATTGGTGGTGTATGTAACTCAAATCGTTGATAATTCATTTGTAGATTAGAGCTACTATCATTTGTTTCTATGATTTTGAGCCTCGTGGTTATACTTGCAATCAAAGACAACATAACCCGACTCAGAAGTTGTGGACCGAGTTCCAACCAAATTATAGAAAATATCGCATTCTATCGAGTAATTAGGGGTTTTTATTTCAGGCATTGAAGGAACACAATACTGATTCGACATTTTAGCAGGAGTATATACATGTGGGTGGTAGACCATAATATGGAACTTCTACAGGGGTTTGTAGTTGCGATGATGGAGAACCATTATATGGAATGTATGGTTCTGTATGTAGGTGAGGCGATAATGTATAATTTTTTTATATTTAGTGTATGGTTTGTTCTTATAGGGTTGAGTAGACATAAGGATATGCTAGCGAATGCAAACGTTGATCACACATATATTGTTCGACATAAATAAATAATTTGATGCGTTGCCTAAACCAATTCATATATTATACATTGTGTTGTAAAACACATTCTACGAACTGACCTTACAATATGTGATTCTCATGCCCAAGACAATGCTTAATCTCTTTCCTCCAAAACCATCCCAATTAACCTCAACTCCAGACCTCATGTGTGGTTCCATATGTATGTGAGGTGATGATGAAGAAAATTTTGCTATTTTGTGCATGGTTTTTTCTTGTAGGGTTGGTTGGGGTTAAGCAGAGTTAAGGATATACTGGCAAATGCAAATGCTGATCACACATATATTATTCGACATAAATAAATAATTTGATGTATTGCATAAACCAATTCATATATTATGTGTTATGTTGTAAAATATCTTATACAAACTGACCTTGTAATATGTGATTCTCATGCTAAGTCTAATGTTTAATCTCTTTCCTCCAAAACAATCCCAATTAACATCAATTCCAGACCTCATAGTGGTTTTTCATATTCTCTAGCGAATATTGTATTTGTTGATGGAGGCTGATATGAAGTGTGACCCTATCTATATGATATTATACAACAATATGATAACAATGTAAATAGGTACATGCAATTCATGCGTCCATACAACAATATGGTTTCCAATAAATGATATGTAAGTGACTTGCTAATGTAAATATAAGAACTATACAAAAAATATAATTAAAACTATGTAAACAAGTGTAAATGAAAATATTAGTGACTCAACCATCATGTGATCGATTATTTTTGGCTACCCTTCTACATTTTTTGTTATGAGGAACTATATTAAATTTTAGACCACTAGAGTTAAATTTGTCGAACAAAATAAAAAAAAAAATATAATGAAATTAGTGATACATTAAGTAGTTAGTTTTAAAAATAAGAAAAATATAATAAAATTTATTTGTAATAGTTACTTTTTTGCAAATAGAAATATCTATATCTTGGGTGATTCTATGGAGACGTAGGACAAGTGATATCATGTATAGTTCTGCAACAAAATTGCACATCTTCCTGTTAATATCACATTGAATTTTGTAGCAAGAAACAATTCTCTATAGAGTGTTCCTAAAACTGTTGAATTGCAACTATATTGTGATGTTTTACTTAAATCCACAAGAGTGACAGATACTTTAAACGTACACAATTGTTGGATTTGTCGGGTATGGCTACAATTGGTGGATTCAGTAGAGCTGTCAAAAAAGTTCAACTTATCTGGGCCAATCCACTTGGTCTGTTAAAACATATGGTTTGGACAGCCCAAATATTTTTTAGGTTTATTGGTCCGATCCAAATAAACCCATTATTCGTCTGGGCTAACTCATATGGGTACCAAGTATCCCACAAAACCGATTTAAAAAAAATAAAAATAGTAAAATTGGGCCATAAACAAAAAAAAAGTTACTAAAAAGAGAACCAAAGCATTTACCCATCCATGACCCAACGATAACACTCATTTATTCATATATATATATATATATATATATATATATATATATATATATATATATATATATAACCAAATCCCAGCCCTACTAGGCCCATCCCTGATTGTTATTAGGGATGTCAATGGGTAGGGTTTGGGTAGGGTATTATAGTACCCGTACCCATACCCGCAATTTTAAAAAATACCTATACCCGTGTCCGTACCCTCTTGGATATCAACTTTAATACCCGTACCCTTACCCTCTTACCCTCTGGGTACCTAAGTGTCCGTACCCATACCCATTACCCACACTTTAACTAAAATAGATCAATAAATAAATATTATTTTGTGATTAAATTTAAAAAGTGTAAATACCACATGTAGTCCCTTAACTTAATTTCAGTTAACGTTTTAGTCCTTTATATTTTTTTTCCCGATTTAGTCCTTTATTTTAATTTTAAGTGACAATTTAATCTTTTATGTTTTAAAATATTAACAATGTTATCCTTTTTTTTACAAAAATTCATCAAAATTTTCAAACAAAACTCTTAAATTTAGTTATATTCTTTAATATAAAATAAACTTTAACAAATTTGTAACTCAAATCCTCAAATAAACTCATATTTGCCATTCTTTATTTGATGTTGTTAGAGATAAAATATGAGTTTATTTAAATATTTAAGTTATAAATTTGATGAAATTGCATTATATTGAGGATGATAATTAATTTTATGTGTTTTGTTTGAAATTTTTGATGAATTTTTTGAAATTTAGCAAAAAATAAGGATAAAATTGTTGACATTTTAAAACATAAAAGATCAAATTGTCACTTAAAATTAAAATAAAGGACCATATCAGGGAAAAAAAGAAGATAAAAGACTAAAACGTTAATTGAAATTAAGTTAAGGGACTATATATGGTATTTACCAATTTAAAAATTATCCAAATATCATAAATTAAATTATAAAATATTATAAACCAAAATATTTTCTAACTCAAAACATTTCAAATGAACACTTGTTACAATACACATTCAAATATCCATAATAATATTTTATAAAGTTGCAAGTCTTACAACAATATTATTTGAAATCAATAAAAACAATTTATAAGTTGCAAGTATAATTATAAAGACACAATTAATAAGATATAATTCTTAGTTATAAAGTCACAATTATTTAACTATTCATCACAATCAAATTCTTAAAAAGTTTGCAAACATTTATCTTTTGATTTGATTATAAATATTGTAATGCTCCAATGATATTAATAAATATTAAAACATAAAGGAAAACAATTAATTAAACTAAATATTAATATAATAAATAAATAATATATTTATATAAATGCGGGTGCGGGTGCGGAGTGGGTTATAGTACCCGTATCCGTACCCATACCTGTTTAATTTTGCAGGTAATTACCCATCCCTGTACCCATGCCTATTATGCGGGTTTTTACATTACTCATTGTGTGTATTTTTCGCAGGTACCCACTGGGTCTGGGTCTAATTGCCATCCCTAATTGTTATTATGGATACCACGTCACTTGCAAGATAATATTATTATTTAACTTGACGTTTTAGAAAAAATGAGATTAATTTATATGTATCAATAGTAGAATTGTTTTTACGTTAGTTCTACGTTCTTAAATTAGTTATTAGAATATCTCTATAAAATTATAAAATGAGTAATTTAATTGAATACATCTGTAAAATTTTACAATATAAATTAAATAAAAAAAGAATAAATTCAATGGTATGCTGGACCTACTCATATCGTGGTTTCTATTTGACCCCAATCATGCTACTTTGGAAACACACTGAAAATAATGGAAATATTGGAAAAAAACAGATAGCAATAAGGACGGTCGTTGTACAAATGTTGAGCTTGTTGAAGGATTTAGGTTCGTATGTTCCTGGATGGAAAGCCATGCATTGTCTCACCACACTTGATGCAAACATTGATGGCCAAATTAGTAGTGATGAAATTGACAATTTAATCGTTTATCTCGCTACTCGAGGCTTTGGAAAGAACTAATAATATATAGGTGATGAGTATGACCCTATTTAACTGCTCTTAAGTAATAGCTAGCTTCTGTACGAAAAACTAAACTAGCTATAACGCTGTGTATTTTTATCTAGCAATTGTTCTATATAAAAATTGAAGTCAATTTTTTAACGGTATCAAACTCTTACCATTAAATTGTGTATTTTATAATTGAATTGAAATATTTATGATGTTCTATATTTAGTAATATTCCTTTTTTTTAAAATACAATTAAAAAAAATCTATTGATTTTTCTTTGCTCTCTAAGTTTGGTTCAATTTCTTTTTTATGATAACAACTTAATTTAATTATAGTTAGCTCAATAAGAAAAATTATTTGTCATTGTCTGTCCTTACAATTAACATGTATGTATGTTTATTGAATATTGTCAATAGGAAAAATATCGTTGTGTTCTATAATTTGAGTAGGTTATTACCTCCTTTTTTTTCTAGGTTAGATTAGTCTTTCAATCCCTTACTTTATTTTCTAGTTTCACTTTAGTTTCCTAATTGTTTTTCATTCTCTTCTGGACCCTTTATTGAATATTATCAACATCATTTTTTTTAATTAATTTCTAACAAAAAAAACATTAAGTTTTGTCATTTCACCCGTCCTCAAACCCATATTTTTATGATAACATTCAACCTAAAAGCCTGACCAATTCATACTTTCAAATTCACAATCCTTCAAATTCATAATTTAGAAATTCATATCCATAATATTTCAAATTCTGAAAAATAAAAAATCCCCAAATCCATTTTTCATACCTTCATCATCTCTTCACTTTAAGGTCATTGTTTCAACAGACAATATATTGATTACAAAATCAAAAGGTTATACAATAACAAGCAATTGCAACAATTTCACACAATATTGAAAAAGACTTCCCAACAATAAGACACTAACATGGATCAAGTTTAATAAAGAAAAAGCTTTCTCTCCTTCCATGTGATATACACGACCTCGAGCATTTTGGCGTGCAACAATGATGTTGATAGCAGTGTCATTGTTCTTGGGATTCTGACAGTCTTTTCGAACATATCCCAGTTTATAGAAGTTGTAGCAACTCGGACCATGCCTGGGTATTTACCTACGTTGTGCCATTCTTTCCTTTATTTTTTGGTTGGGGTCAGTGTTGCAAGACTTGCAACATCTAAAATCTTCATGTGCATCGCAACTTTTAGAGATGTCTTCTTCCTTCACCCGAATATGATGATACCCCGACTTTTTATCAATTTTTGAAAATATGATGGCTCCTTTGAGTTTGTCCATCAAGTCATCGAGACATGGTCAGGGATACCTATTATTGATGGTTACTTTGATAAGCTATCGAAATAAACACAAAGGTTGAACTTTCCGTCCTTCTTCTTAACTAGGAGTACATAGACTCCCTAAGTAGAGATAGTTGGTCGTATAAATTGTTTAGATATAAGACCTTTAATTGATTTCTCAATTTAGCCAACTCTGACAAATATATTATGTATAGAGCAATAGAAATTGGTCCAGTACTTGGAGTCAAATTAATTGTAAATTAAATATCACAAACTAGGGTGTAATCGTGATTGATATGATGGAAATACCTCTGGAAAATCTTTGACTATAAAAATCTCATCTTCCTCCACTTCTAGCTTTATATTTACTAAATTAATAAACGTGTATTTCTGAACTCTTCTTTTCAAAGATAATTTTAATCTATTTTCATTAAAAAAACAGGAAACATCTGGACCTGGGAAGATACAAATTTCCGAAGACAATGTAGAAGAATATAATGGAGAGACAACCAACTCATGCCAAGGATTATTCCAAAATTCTCGAGGGGAACACAAATCAAATCGTTATTATATTCCATGCAGAGGATACCCAAAGGCATTGTAAACATGTCATATCAATGGTCACTGGTTCAACGGCCTGAGCCTAGCGTTTTTATTAAATAGGCCAGACCAGGCCATATCTTAAGTAGGTCAGGCCATAAGCCCCTAACGGATGGCCTAACCTATTCCCATCCCTAGTAGGGTACTATAGTACCCGTCCCCATACCCGTAGATTAAAAAAAATACTCATATCCGTTCCAGTATCTTCCTAGGTATCAATTTTAATACTCGTACCCTTACCCTCTGGGTACCTAAGTGCCCGTACCCATACCGATTACCCACACTTTAACTAAAATAGATCAATAAATATATATTATTTATTGATTAAATTTAAAAATGATCCAAATATCATAAATCCAATCATATAGTATTATAAACTAAAGTATTTTCGAACTCAAAACATTTCAAATGAACACTCGTTACAATACACATTTAAATATCCGACAAAATTATTTGAGATTAGTAAAAACAATTGATAAGAAGTTGCAAGTATAATTATAAAGAAGCAATTAATAAGATATAACTCTTAGTTATAAAATTACAATTATTTAACTATTCATCATCATAATCAAATTTTTAAAAAGTTTGCAAACGTTTACTTTTTGATTTGATTATAAATATTATAATGGTCCAATGATATTAATAGATATTAAAACATAAAAGAAAATAATTAATTATATTAAACATTAATATAATAAATAAATAATATATTTATATAAGTGCGGGTGCGGGGCGGAGTTGATACTATAGTACCTGTACCCACACCCATACCCGCTTAATTTTGCAGGTAATTATCTGTCCTCGTGTCTTTACCCATTATGCGGGTTTTTACCTACCCATTATGGGTTTTTTTGCAGATACCCACTGGGTCTAAATCTAATTATGGCTTCCTTTATTGAATTATGGCGAGCAAATGGTATTAATTATGGCTTCCTTTACTGGTATAATAATATTTTGACTGTGAGCTTATTATCATTTATACAATTCAGAGCCTAATGCAAATGGATTAGTTTTTGGTGATTTTAACATTGCGATGTATCGAGGAAAATTTAGGGGAAACTCCATTGATCCTTTATCACTAACATGTTTGGACAGTGATACCATTTCACCAAGTGTACAAAATCGTTGCAAGTAATAATAAAACGGTAGTACTGAGTGTCGAACTCAAGGATTGTGTTTTACTATCCAATTATATTTAATTAACAAAAAGTTCCCGAAATGATTGAAATAATATTTAAAATTAACAACTGTAATAAAATTGATCTTTTATAATATGACAAATGTCACAGATAAGTTTCGCTTTGAATCCAACGTTGGTGTCTAATTTGATCTTAGTTACTGAATTCCTTTATTGAATTATTACCGAATTCTTTATATTATTCTTGCCCTAATGTCTAAGTGACGTAACCTTTAATTCCAAATTAATCCCTAATTCCTTAGGAAATTTAAGATTAAAATTAAACATTACTGTACATGAATTCTCTTCCTAAACTATTGCATTTACAACGAATTTAATTGCTTTAATGACATGCATCTATCCCGATACTACAAAATCATGACTTTCTAATCTCAAACATACGTAAAGTCCACTTCCGTTTCAAGATACGAATCGTAGAAAATTTTAATGTTGATCAAGCAATAAAAAGCATTAAGTACAGAGATGAGAAACATAATTCAATAAACTCATTCATATAACTAGAAATCAAATCAGAAAATTAAGGGTTTCATCTTGTTACACTCATCCCTAACAAATATGGTTTAGTTACACCTGACAAAGATACAAAAGATAAAGATTAAAAAAGAATTACAAGAAGGATTCATGAATGATTCTTGATAAAACTCCTCCAATGGTGTTAAGAACAATCATATTTGAGTTTCTTTGCTAGGGCACAAGTCTCCTTATTTCCCAATAGTAAAAAAGATCCCTAAAAAGCGAGAAAAACGAGTTTTAATGTGTTCTGTTGCGCGTCACGCACTTCAGGTGAAAAACGGCAGGTCTTTAGTGCATAAATGCACTTTAGGTGCGTAACGACATAAACTTTAGTGCCTAATTATGGAAATGCGCCTTGGGCGCACTTCAAACGCACAACATCTTCTACATTGCGTTTAGTGTATGTTTCTACTCTTTTGAGTCCGAATTTGATTTCAGTGTTGTCATGAAAGTTGTAGCTATGGAACTTAGCTTTCATTTGCAATTGGTTTGATTCCATTTGGATATCTACAACTCAAGATATGATTGAAATACTTCACATATGTCATGTTGATTTCTTACCAAAATTCAACACTGCACTAAAACAAAGTAACAACGCAAAACTACGAAAAAATCTCTACTTAATCAACGAAATAAAAACATAAACATTTCATTAAATCAAAGAACTAAAATGATCAAAATATATCAAATAACTCCTTGAATTAACTAATGAATAAAAGATAAATAAGACTGAAAATAATAATAAAAAAAATGCATACGATGAAGAGTCATCACAATTTCAAACTTAATATATTTCTTGTCTCCAAGCAATAATTATTTTAAGTTTTGGTAGAGTTAAAATCAAACTTAAACTCAATTTCTCAAAGTTCCAGCTACTACAAAACATTCATCATGCTCCATGGTTGCTTATAAAATAAAAACCAACACAATTTGTATACTTTAACATTCATTCATCAAGTTCAACTCTCTCTTCACACAATCTCACCAAAATTTCTCTCAAGTATTTAGCAAGGGTAATAAATTTATCACTCAAATCCTATAATAGACATCACATTACCATAGACTTGAAAAAAAAATTCTAGTTAGCAATCACAATACAACAACACACATACACTTTTGGGTTGTAATGAGGCTTAGGCAAGGGTATGACATTTTGGGATAGTAGGCTTTACTATTTGGAGCTAGGCATATATTTTCAAATTATTCTACCACTTTTTATTTTTCTTCACCTTTTCATTGTAGAGATTCTCAAATATTGACAAAAGAACCAAAAAGTTGTTATTTATCAAAGTACAAAACATTTTTTTTTTCTTTTTCTTTTTGTTTTGATTTTTGATTTTTCTTTTTGAGAACCACCACTGCATACTTTAAAGGTTTCTATCACATGAGCAACCTCAAACTTAGAATTTTACTAAGACAAGACAAAAAAATTTCTTACCTAACTCCAAGTAAGGTGATGCAATTATAGTCAGGTATTTGGTTTGTAATGTGGCTAGTAACTGAAAGAAAAGGGCAAGGCTCAAAGGAGCTAACAAAGGATAACATTTACATAGGATAGTTAGAAAGGCTCAAACAACCAAATAAAATTGCCTCAATGTATGCATAAATTACAAGTGACACAAATCAAAATTAGTGCAAGTTCTGAAGGGATAACACATGTCTGGATAATCACACAACAAATAATTAAAGTGTTTAGGCCTAAAAACTCACATCTAGGATAATAAGAGAGAGTATGAATTGTCAAAATAATGCCAAACATGCCACTACAAAAGTTATTTATTTATTTTTTTTAAAAATGGCAAGTGAGACTTCGACAACCGAGGAGTAATTAACAATGCATGCATTAGTGAAACTCATCAAATTGAGCAATGATATGAGCAAAAAATAGAGTTTAAATTTCAAAATTTGAAACAGATAGTTTACGACTAGCTTCAAGTTGTTAACAATTCTTCCTTATAGTGCATGTTTACACACAATTAAAAAGAAATAAATTCAAATAACAAAAAGAAGGTTACAAATTCAAATAAAATTACCTCTACCTATGGGTTACCTCCCACGAAGTGCTTCTTTATGGTCATTAGCTTGATGCCTCAACTATAGTCAAGGTGGCATATATGACATAAAGAACACATCATCTTTCTCACCAAGGAATACATATTTCAAGTGAGGTGGAAATTGCTTGAGCTCAACCAGTGGCGTCTCTTTCTTTATCTCTAGATACTTATTTCATTCCCTTTCAACTCCTCCAATATAGTATGGAAGCGGGGGAAGTGAGATAGTGATGCTTCTAACATGGCTAAAACATCTTTCACTCTTGGATCTTTACTATCTTTAACAACATTTTGGGATAGGCACAACACTCTTTCAAATGGCAGAATGGGTACTTGATGTTCAACTTCTTCATCGACTATGGAATCGAAAATCTCAATTCAGTTGCACTGTTCTCTTTCGTTTGAAAGTTCTATAACTTTTGGAATATTGAATCTAATTGTTTCCTCATTTACCTTAAAGGTTAAGGTGTTAATCATAACATTTGGGTACACGTTTCTAACTTTTTAGTTTTGTATTTTAAAAGCTCTTCATAACTTGGAATAGTTTTTTAGCTTGTTTCTAAACTTTGGGTCGAAATTGAATTATAATTTTATTGTTTGCATTTTAACCCTTGCTCGCTCTGTAGGCCATAACTTGAGCTCTAGATATCGGATTGATGCATGCGAGCAGGCATTGGAAAGATAAAAATCAGAGCTACATCTTTTGTGCTGGAATAAAAATCCAATGCCGAAGAAACCAAATTCACATAGGATTGATGACACTTGATCGTTAATTGTAATATTTTGATGATTGTGACGCTTAATCCAGTCAAAGAAACCGAATTCACATAGGATTGATGATGCTTGTTTGATCAATTTCAAGTTAAATAAGAATATAATCACGAATTAGAAATAAAACTTGTAAACTACATGTTTTTGATGAAGACAAAGCTCAACAATTATGATCAATTCAACAAGCTCAAAAAGAAGTTCAAATATATCTTTATGAACAAGCTTTAAATCCAAACATTAGATGTTTAAAATGTAAAGGTAAATGATACAACCAATACCTCAAATACATGAGAACCATTCCTATTTACCTATGCATAGAAAGTATTTTCAAAAGTCAATATTTTTACAAAATACATAAGTGTATTCGAATACAACATCATGTATTCAAATACAAAGCAAGTTAGAAGAAAAAGTCTCACATTTGTATTCAACTACGACCATTTGTTCAAATACACAACAAGTCAGTGGCTAAAATCTTTGCTTCTGTATTCGATTACAACCTTCTGTAGTCGAATACAAAGTAAGTCATTGGCAAATTTCACGAATCTGTATTCGACTACATGAAGGTGTATTTGAATACAAGGTGCAATTTTTGAATATTTTTGAACGTTACAAAAATGTGTATTTGAATACACACATCCTTTATTTGAATACAACTGAAATCAATACAATTTTTCAGATTTGGAATGGCTCCAGATCATTGTATTTGTTCATCAAATCTCTTCGATCATTGGCCACAAATCTGAAGAGATGTTTATGGAGTATAAATACCCCATAACTTCATATCAAACAACACACAATCCTTGAATCAATACCTTGAATAACCTTGAACAAAATTATGATTTTTTACAAAGTACTTGCATTTCATTTTCATATCAATCTGAAAAGTTCTCAAAGTACTTGAAGTATTATTGGATTGAAATCATTATACCTCTCCTTATCCTTATTCAAAATCATATTGTATCTCTTGTAAAAGAAAGTAGTACTTTCTTAAAAGTAGCTTAATCTAAGATAGTGGTGTGCTATCTTAGAAGTGTTGCAAGAAGTTTGTAGAAGGAATCCCATGGTGGGAGTTGTACATTTTCGGACAATTAGTGGATCAATCTCTTGTGGTGTGCAAGAAGACTGGACGTACCCTTGGTTATAAGGGGAACCAGGATAATTCTATTATGTTCATTTATTTCCTGCACTTACTTATTAGTAGTCATTATATTAACTCAGAAAATTCAACTACCATATCGTTGGAAACAAGAAAATTTCCTAACACCTAATTCACCCCCTCTTAGATGTACCTCTGTACTTACAATTGGTATTAGAGCAGGTTAAGGTAACTTACTCCTCGATCATTACTCATGGCTTCCGCACAACCTATTTTCAGAGACAGTGGTAGTAGTAACAAACCACCATGCTTTGTTGGAGAGCACTACGATTTTTGGACGATACGTATGCAAGCTACCTTGAAGCTCAAGGAGAAGGCATATGGGATGCAGTTGAAAATGGTACTCAAATTCTAAAAACCGTCATCAACAACAAAGAAGTAATCAAGATAAAGAGTTTTTGGACTGATGATGATAAATAGTTTTTGGACTGATGAAGAATATACTACAACCAACACGAGGAATGGATGAATTTTTCCGTATATCTCACTATAAAACAGCCAAAGAAATATGGGATACGTTGGAAGTAATTCACGAAGGCACCATTGAGGTAAAAAGATCTAAACTCAATACACTATAAGAAGAATATGAGTTACTTTGAATGCAGCCCGGAGAGTCTATTCTAGACTTACAGAAAAGGTTCTCCCACTTAACCAACCACTTAACGGCACTCGAAAAATCTTCACCAATGATGGATTAAATCTAAAAGTACTAAGATCATTGACAAGGGTCTGACAAGCAAAAGTGACATCAATCTCCGAAAAGAAAAGCCTATCCAAAATGTCTCTCTCTGCACTATTTGGAAAACTTCAAGAGCACGAAATCGAACTTGGAAGGTTAGAACAAAATGAAAGTCAAGAAAAGAAGACCAAAAACATTGCTCTAATGACCGAATCAAGAGAAAAAATCAAAGACAACAATTGAGACGAATCTTCTATCTCTTTTGAGAAGTTCTTTCCTTGAGCCAACCCGACATCCATAACATTCAATTCCAACATACCACTTTTTGACACACCACATCTATCACACAATTTGTTCATTTGATGCCATGATCTCAATAATTGTTTGTGCTTATGATGCGGTTTTGTAATTTAAAGAACCACTTGTTATAGCATCCAACATAACTCTAGTGTTAGTTTTCAAACAATTACAAAATATTTTCACTTGAGTAGTGTCGTCATAAGGATTATTGGGACACCTTGCTAGTAAACTCTTGAACCTCCTATAAGTGTCACGAAGAGATTCTCCTTCTTTTGGTTTGTAACCGAAAATCTCTTGCCTTTAATGAACATAGTTGCGGGAAGTATTATTCCAAGAATGTATCTTCAAGGTCATCCCATGTGGTGATGCTACTCGAGGATAAAGAATTAAACCACTCCTTAGCATCATCTTTCAATGAAAATGGGAATCGTCTCCACGTCTTGCCTTCTTTAGAACAATCATCCACCTTCACTGTTTCACATAGTTTAAGGAAGTTTTTGATATGTCTACTAGCATCTTCTTCATGTGTACCGACAATATGAATCTCCTTCAACTCTCGGTATAGAGCAGTACTTATTCAAAACTTGTTGACTGTAAACGGTTGGTTATGGATGGCCAACTAAGCACGATTTCTATTTCGATTCCCATACTCGTCGAGGCTACGTTCAGGTGGTGGTGGATCGGCCATCTCCACAAATATGAAGAAATCCTCTAAATCCTCTTCTTCCACTACTAATTTTCTTTCCCTTTTTCTCCTTTTTTCGATTTGCCTTTCGATTTGCTTTAATAGTTTTTTTTTTTCGATTTATGGATTAAAGAAAATTTCAGCTGAGGACTGACCTTGCATACTTGGTTAAAAATTTGTGAGTAATGAGCAGTTTTAAAATAAAGAACAATAAAAAATTAAGTAAAAATAAAATAGTTTTAAAACATATTTCTTTTTTCAAAATTAAAAATAAAATGAAAGCAAAATTATTATTGTAGAGAAAAAAATTTCAATGAAGTAAATTATAACTCAATAGCGATATGGAAAACCTAGACAGCGACCCCAAAAAGTTGATAGTGTTTATCAAATGTACTGAATATTTGCAAGTAATAATAAAATGGTAGAACCGAGTATCGAACTCACGAATTCTGTTTTACTATTGAATTATATTTTATTATTGAAATTGAACAAAAAGTTCCCGAATTAATTGAATTAATATTTAATATTGAAAACAGTAACAAAATTGGTCCTATATAATAAGAAAAATGTTAGAGATGAGTTTCACCTCGAATCCGATCTTGGTATCTAATTTAATCCTAGGTACTGATTTCCTTTTTTGAATTATTACTGAATTTTCTTTATTATTCTTGCCCTAATGTCTTAGTGACAAAAGCTTTAATACTAAAGTAACCCCTAATTCCTTAGTGGATTTAAGATTAGAATTAAGCCTTACCGTACATGAATTCTCTTGTTAAACTATTTCCTTTGCAACTAATTTAATTGGTTTCATGACCTGCATCTATCTGTAGACTACAAATTCATCAATTTCTCATCTCAAGCATTCGTAAAATCCACTTCCGTTGCAAAATACAAATTGTAGAACATTTTAATGCTGATTAAGCAATAAAAATATTAAGCACAAAGATGAGAAAAATAATTCAATAAACTCATTTATATAACTAGAAATCAAATTTGAAACTTAAGGGTTTCATCTTGTTACACTCATCCCTAACAAAAGAGATAAAAAAGATAGGGATTCAAGAAGAATTACAAGAAGGATTCATGAATGCTTCTTGATAAAACTCCTTTGATAGTGTTAAGAACAACTGTCTTTGAGTTTCTCTGCTAGGGAACAAGTTTCCCCACTTCCGAATAGTAAAAAAGATACCTAAAATGTGAGAAAAACAAATTTTAATGTGTTCTACTATGTGTCACGCGTTTTAGGCGTGTCTCAAGCACACTTGAACATAATTAGGATGCAAAAATATTGTGGAAATGCATCTTGGGGGCTTCAAGCGCACACCATCTTCTTTCTAGCATTTAGTGCAATGATATCCTCTTTTGAGTCCAAACTTGGTTCCCATGTCTTTATTAATGTTGTAGATATGGATCGTAGTTTTTATTTTCACTTAGTTTGACTCCAATTGGTCATCTACTACTTGAGATATATTAAAATGTGGAATGTTGATTTCTCACCAAAATTCAGCACTGCACTAAAACAAAGAAACCACGTAAAACTACAAAAAAATCTCGTCTTAATTAAGGAAACAAGAAGATAAACATTTCATTAAATCAAAGAACTAAAATCAACAAAATATATCAAATAACTCCTTAAATTAAATAATGAATAAAAGATAACTAAGACTAAAAAAGATGAAAAATATGCATATGATGAAGCGTCATCACACATCATTGAAAAGAGGAAGATTGTTGGAACCAAGTAATTTTAAAGAAATAATCTTCCTCTTCCTTTGATAAGCGTGACGAGCAAGTAAATGCCACTGCCTATGATACACACATCAATCGTGTGATCGTTAGAATTTAAATTATTATGTATTATATGAAATAATTAACGCTTTTGGAAAAAGTTAATGCTTTGAAAAAGTTAAAACTCATAAAAAGACAAAAATTGCACATCCTCTAGTAAACATCCTAAATCAGTTACTTGTCTGATGATATTAAGACATGCACCATTGTACCCTATACTTCTCAGTTGTTTTAAACAAGATACTATGCATCATTACAAGATCATTTTTTGGAAAGTTTCTATGGTAAATCAGTTCCACAAAGATACAATACAAAAATCCACGAATCAAGGTAATTATTTCAATTAGAACAATGACCAGAAACCCTAATTGTTCTCTATAAAAGATGTTCCTCCCTCGACAAAGAAAGACACAAGAAACAAGCAAGAATCTACAAGCACATCTGCACTTTTGATCAATATCACTCTATTTCACGCTAGTGCTAAAAAATTCTGAAGTTACAAATTTATAAACAATCTCTGTGAGAGATAATTTAGAAAAACTCAAAAACCTTTTTGTTGTAGCCTAGCCCAGTAGTAAAGGTGGAAACACAACAAGGGGGTTTCATTGTGTTTAACTACGTTGGATTATTTTTGCTAATTTATTTAAAACAGGTTCAGGATTGGTTACTTACTTAGAATAAAAGTTGTACTAATCAAGTTAAGTGATTAGAGGTAGAAGTAAAACTAAAACTGCATGATTAAAGTGACACATGAATTTTTCCTTGTGGACTACTAACTTGGTTGCTACATCCAATTCCTTTACTCAGAAGGAGTTAATCCACTAATTCAAAAGTTGAATTACATAACATCTGACCGTACAAGCCAATCTTCTCAAAAAAATATGACATCTATAGACTTTTTAAGGAAAACAAACACATTGACTCTACAAGGCAAGTCTTCTAAACACAACTTGAAAACCTACCAATTGCTTGAGTAACACGAAAGCCACTACCAGGCGGGTTTACATGAGTTTGAAACAAATTGGGTAGCTTCTAATAAGCTGATTGTTATAAAGACTCTCACACTATAAAATACTTAGAAAATAGTTACTTTTGACAAGTGTGTTTCTCTATACCTTAACCTTATGGACTTTAATGACTTAGAAAATTTTTTGCTTGTGAGTTAATTGGTATTCTTCTTCAACTTTGAGTGTCTATTTATAGAATAGGTTAGGAATTCTCATTTTCCTTGAAAAATATGAATTATAATTTTGCAAAAAATTAATGTATCATCTTTTGAGTGTTTCTCTTTTGAAACAATTCGTTATCGTATCTTCTTGTATTTTTTATCAACTCCTTTTGTAAATAATTATATCTTCTTGTAAATAAATCTTGATGAAATCTGCTTCTAAATAATTCATATATTCTTGAAGATAAATCTTGATCAAATGTTGTTGTAAATAATTCATATCTTCTTGTGATAAATCTAGATCAAATCTTCTTGTCAACTTGGTCAAAGATTTTCTTCAGTTATAAATCTAAATTAAATTTTATTTATTTTGTCTTTAAAAACAAGAATCCTGCTTTATACTATAGCTTGATTTGAGATGATATGGATTTAGGTTGTTCTTGGATCTTCCCAAGTTTTTGGTTTCACTAAGTCTTATTTTCACACTTAATTCTTTTAACGCCAGCCGTTGACTTTCCTTAAGAGGCATTTACTTTCTTGTTGTAGCGAGATATTGTGTTTCATTAAAATTTATAGTTAGATGCATAATTTCACGACTTAGAATTAGTGGCATTTGGAAAATCACCTTGTTGAAACTTCAGAGTTAGTGCAACATTACATGTAACATTTGGAGTGTGTCACACCATTTTGATCAGCAAATTGTGTGCTTTGAATTTATTATTTGAACATTCTCTTCAGAGTTAATTATACCTTGATGTGAACTCTTTAGAGTCATCTTGAGTTTGTGCACATTAGAGACATGTAAGGTCTTTAGAGGCATGCTTCCAAATCAGTCTTTAGAAAGTCTTAAGAGGCAATCTTCAGACTCAGTTGCAGAGTCATTCTCTAGAAGCAATCTTTATACCAAGTAATCAAAATCAGTTTTTAGACCCAAACATCAGAGCATACTTCAGACTCACACATCAAAGGATATATTCATAACCTATTGAGGCATGTTAAATTTCGGGCCATATGTTCATATGAAGACGCATATACTTTGTGCTCCTTTGATCTCATCCTCTAGTCACTTCCTCTAGCGACTTTCCTCTGGCCGCTTCCTCTAATACTTTCCTTTGATTTTCTTCTTTCAATTATTTGCGTAATTAATGAAGATATTAATTCAAATTTATTGTTCTTATCAAATACTTTTGTTAAAATAAAAATTATAAGTGGAAAACCAACGCGGTTCCAACAATCTCCCCTTTTTGATGCTGACAAAACTGTATTGTTTAGAATATTTTTCGTTAATTACTTGTCTCCCCTTATCTTAAGGCTTCCCCTAAGTCCAAGTAACTTTTTCATTATCTCCCCTACATTATTGTTCACAAATATCTTTATCTCCTTTTTCTCCTCAAACAAAAAGATTTGAAAGGGAAACATTGTTTTTTATTTATTTATTTATTTATTTATGTATTTGCCCATTTTTATTTGTTTTTATTAATAGAACATAATATAAAAATAGCTTAATATGAACATAACATAAAACTAATCCTAGTATGAATCTAAACTACACTAAGCTTAGGATAACATCATTGAGGTATAAAGACAAGGTTTATATTTTTCCTAATCAACTTAAATCTATCTTTTGGTAGTGGTTTGGTAAATATGTCAGCCCATTTGTTTTCAATGTCTACAAACTGGATATCTATCACTTCTTTTGAACAAAGTCTCTAATGAAGTGATATTTGATTTTTATGTGTTAGGCTCTACAATGTATAAAGTGTTGTCACATAATATGGGAATGATAATATCAAATCTTGTATTTTTTGAGTTGATGTTTCATCCATTTCAATTGAAAGAAATCAACATATATCTTGAAGTTTCAACTTATCTTGGTATAAAGACAGAGGAAGCCATAAATCATTTGAGATAGATTTGCCATAGAAAATATTCCAAAATGAATCCTTGTAATTGATTCAACGTATCCTGGTATGAAGACATATTAAGCAGAAGATACGATGATCAAAGAATGTCTCATAATTCTTCAAGCAAGCAGTAGTTTAACGATGTTCATTAGAGGATGCGCAAGAGCTTTGTCTTCTTCGGAGTGTTGACTTTCATCAAAGCATTGAATTGGAGCATATAATATAAATCAAAGTCAAACGATCAATTTTTTGATATGATTACTACAAGAAAACAATTAGTTGCTTGTCAAGATTACTAGAGGAAGACGATTGGATGTTTGTTGTATTCATCATAGTAAAACAAAACATAGCATAACTTGTACTTTTGGAATCACCAGAGGAATATTTCAAAGCGTATTTTCCAGACTTAAAATACTAAATAGAGGTAGAATCTTGGTGTTCATTTATCTTAGTCCAATCATTAGAGGATGCAACATAAGATCATACATACTTCACTTGATTTGGGAACTTCACACTTAACCAGAGTGTTAGTGTATTAAACTATTCCCACAAATTGATTTTATTATCATAAAAAGAAGTAAGGTTCAAAGTTCTTCAAACCAACATGGTTCTAACAGTTTTCTATATTTGTTTATGCGTCATCCACATCTATTTGCATCTGCATAATCTACATCATATGCATCATTTACATAATTTTGCTGGATATGAATCTATATGTCTTTTTGCATAATTTACATGGTTTGTTCCATTAGGCTGACCATGTTAATAAGAACAATAATTCAAAGGTTTTACATCTTGAGAATTGTGAAATTTTAATCAATAGACTTCATGCGAAACCAAGGGCTCAACATCCTAGGAATCTATGAAATCTCTTTGGAATGCCTGGTCATATTTTTTCATGATATCTCTAGGATTTTGTCTCTATACTTTCCCTCTTTCTTTATCAACATGTGTATAAAAAAAATTATCTTAATGATTTAGAAACTCTCATGGAATCGTGTTTATCTTATTCAGTAGGAAGCTCAAAATATTGATCTATAAGTTTCCATTTAGAAGATCAAATGGTTATCAAGTGAAACAATTTTTTGACCATCATCAAAAAGGGGGATATTGTTAGTGCAAAAGTGGTTTAAACTAAAATCATCTAGTTGATGTTTTGATGATAGCGAACACAAATTTTTTAGTGACTCTAAAGAAACTGTCAAAGTTGTGTTTGACTCAAATAAATTGGCTTTCAAACGCTCCTATGGTAAATCCGTTAAATTTTTTTTGTACACTTGAATTATATAGGACTTTATATGTAACATACTCCGAATGAGATTTGGAATCCTAAAAATAAATTGTGTCAATTTAGACATAACCTAGAACTAATGTAAATCAACTCGATAGTTGCAATAACTGTCTGATTCTTAAGAGGTTCTTGAATAGGTATAACAACACTCATGAACCTCAATGGCGGACTTCTAGAAACTTGAAGAAAGGTTCTAACAATGACAGCCTGAAGAGGCTAGGCAATATACTCAAAGTCTGAAGAGGCAAAGTTATTGAGTAAAGGCATAGTATTAGTGTTCGTTTATGTCAATCCAATCGTTAGAGAATACATGATAAGATCCTCAAACTTCATTTGATTGGGAACTGCACAAATTGATTTTGTTATCATCAAAATAAGTAAGGTTCATAGTTATTCAAACCAACTTGGTTATAACAGTTTGTTCATCATATACATCTATTTGCGTTTGAAAATTCTACATTATCTGCATTATTTTGTTGGATATAAATCTAATTGTCTTTTTGCATAGCACTTACGTATATCATTAATTCTTTCGATTCACCTATGTTTTGAAAGGCTTAACACCCTTTAAAAACATAGCTCGTTCCATTCAACTTAACATCCAAAGAAGAACAACGATTCAAAGGTTTTGCATCATGAGAAAGGGGTATAATGTTAGTACAAAAGTTGTTTTATTTACAATCCTCTTGTTGATGTTTTGAGAATAAAAAAAACAATCAAATAAGGGACAATTATCCCCTAATTGCATTTGCTAAGTGTTCAAATTAAGTTAGAAGACAAATATTTATATTAATGACAATCTATTTTAAGGTAGCATAATTACAAATAAATTAAAAACAATAATCTAAGTGTTTCTAAACCTAAAGAATATTATTTCCTAATAAAAAAGTAATGATGTTTACTAATAGAGCAAGTCATAATATAATAATAAGAAGTATTGCGATATGCGGTTTGAGTTTAAGCGTTAAAGGTAAAAGAAATAGAAGTCATTGTTATGGTATAAGCTAGACGTCTGGGGAAAAAAGAAAAGAGAATCTACTAAACAAAGTTCGCAGTGACTCTAAAGAAATTGCTAAAGGAGGGTCTAACTTTAATGAACAGGCTCTCAAGCTCACCTTTGGTAAATCTATTAGTACAAGCAACGATCTTAAGGCTCTACCTCTAATAAGTTTGTCAAGAAAAGTGATTGATTGTCTCTCATAACTATGACATGCAACGTATCATATGCCTCTAATTAATGTCAATGCTCTAGAAAGTGAAGAACACATGAAAATAAAAATATAAACGAAAAATCCTCTCAATAGAGAGTTATTAGAATTGATGTACATTAGTTAACATTTTTTCATACACTTGAACTGATATCGGACTTGATATATAACATATTCTAAATGTGATTTTAAATCCTAAAAATATACTTTGTGTCAATTCAAACAGAACAAAGAGTTGGTGTAAATCAGCCAGATAGTGGCAACAACTGTCTCACCCTTAAAAGGTGCAACAACGCTCATGAACCTCAATGATTGACTTCTAGAAATTTGAAGAAGGGTTCTAACAATGACAGTATTGAAAGGCTAGACAAAATTACTCAAATCCTGAAGAGTAAAATTAACTAGAAAAAGGTAGAGTCTTTGTGTTCCTTTATCTTAGTCCAATCATAAGAGGATATAGCATAAGATCCTATAGACTTCCCTTGATATGGGAATTGCACACTTAACCAAAACTTTAGTGAATTAAATTGCCCACACAAATTGATTATTTTAACATCAAAACAAGTAAGAATCATAGTTCATCAAACCTCTAGGTTGTAATAGATTGCTACATTTGTTTGTGCATCATCTACATCTATTTTCACCCTCCAAAAACATGGTTTATCCCATTCGGCTTACCATCCTAAAAAGAACAATAAATAAATGTATTACATCTCGAGAAAGGGGGAGATTGTTAGTGAAAAAGTGGTTTAAGCTACAATCCTTTTGTTGGTGTTATGATGATTTCAAAAACAAACAAATTAAGAATAATTATCCCTATTTGTATTTGTTAAGTGTGTAAATTAAGTTAGAAGACAAATATTTATATGAATTACTATCTATTTTAAGGTAGCATAAAGTAAAAGTAAGTTAGAACTAATAATCTTAGTGTTTCTAAACACAAATAATATTTTCACCTAATAAACAAGTAGTAATGTTTATTAGTAGAGCAAGTCATAATATGAATATAAGAAGTGTTGCGATATGAAGTTCCAGTCTAAACGTTAAAGGCAAAAGAAATGCAAGTCATCATTATGCTATAACCTAGAACCTCTAATGAATAAAGAAAAGATAATATACTAAACGAAGTTGTGTCTGACTCTATTGAACGCGCTCTCAAATGTGTCTCTAGTGAATCCGTTAGTACAAGCAACAATTTGAATTTTTTTTCCTCTGATAAGTGTGTCAAGAAAAATGATCATTTGTCTCTAATAATTATGTCAAGAAAAATGATTGTTTGCCTCTTAAAAGTGTTTCAAGCAAAATGATCATCTAATTTGATAAGTGTTTTAAGAAAAACATTCGTCTACCTCTGATAAGTGTGTCAAGCAAAATAATTTTCTACCTTTCGTTACTATGACTAGCATTGTATTGTCTAACTTTGATATAAAGGCGATGCTCGAGAGAATCAATGATCTGGCAAGTCGACGCTCTGAAAGACAACGCTTTGAAGAAGACACATAAATTTATCCTCTACACAACATCTTGAATTGTTAGTTGTCGAAAAGTCTTTGTGACATCCCCTGATAGTGACATCATTTGAGATTTACGTACTTAATTAAAGATGCACAAAACCAATTATGAAGATATAAATGAATACGTCTTAAAGAATGATCTTCCTTTAATGGTGATTGAAGATCTCCAATGGTAACTAACATCTATAGTGGACACTTCTTCTTTGTGTTAAGAAGACATTCTTAAAAACACCATGAACACGACAAAAGAAAAGTATGAATAAAAAATCCTCTCAATAGAGAGTTATTTTAGTTAATGTAAATCAATCAAAGTATTTTCTTCTATTGCAACAATTTTCTCTCCCATAAGAGGTACAATAACACTCATGTACCTCAACGACAAGTTGCTAGAAAGTTGGAAAAGAATTTTAACGATGTTAGACGGAAAAGGTTAGAGAAGAATACTCAAAGTCGAAAGAGATAGAGTAAACAATACTTGTATGCTATTAATGAAAATAGTGCATTAAGTCATCAATTGTTCTGAGGAAAAATATCTCTATCCAGAGCGAACTTGATGTAACAACTGTTATGGTATCAACTAGTATAAAAATATGTGTTTCCTCTTTCTCTGTTTCTCTCATCTATGTTCTCTATGATTCAAATTCATTGTCTCTAAACCTATTTTTAATTGTATATTGAATGATTTAATAAAAAAAAAACATATTTTTGGTTTAGAAATTGTAGTATCTTTCAGAAATGGAAAAAACAATTTAAACCCTCCAAGAAACAACAAATAATCTCTTGTTCCTCTATAAAGGTTGAGTATAATGCTCTAGCTTATGCTACTCAAGAGCTTTGGTGGATTTCATCTTTGTTGCGTGACTTGATCCATAACACGTTTAAACTCCCTGAACTTTATTGTGACAATCAGAGTACGTTTCACATTGCTATCAATCTCGTGTTTCATGAACATGTTAAGCATTTGGATATCGATTGTCACTTGGTTCACGAGAAAGTTCAAGCTGGTTTGCTTCGTTTATTACATGTTGCCTCCGAGAACCAAACTACATGTGTCTTCACTAAGGGATCTCGCTCACGAGCTTTCCATGAGTTGGTGCTAAACCTTGGCATGGTACGTAGGTGGAAAATACACAAGAAAGATGGGGTTTGAATTGTATATTCGATTTTTAAGAAATTTATAGATTAACAAATGATTAAATAAAACAAGAAAAATATGAGGCAATAAACAACGGGAAAAGGGACATACAATAATTTGTCTTGGTATATATGACCAACCCGATAGCTATGTCTAGTCACTTCATCTAGAAGAATTTAATATACTAATTCAAAACATATTACAACCACTTAACTTTCACTAGATAAGTCTTCTCAAAATCTAAATTGAAAACCACAAGTCTTTGAGGATTTACAACCACTATCGGGTCAGGTTACACAAATGTTTAGTTTCTATTTTTGGGTTACTCTTACTAGATGATGGTTGCAATATTGCTCATAGACTTAACACAACTATAATGATATTACAATTGATTGCTAAATAAAATCTAAGTATTTGATGATGGATCGATATTCTGGTCATATAATTTTTATTCTTGTTGCTTTGTATATAGTTGTGTAGAGTTCCTCAAGTGGTAAGAACCATTTATAGAGGCTAAATATTTGAGCTTTTCAAATTTCTTCTTCTCATTCCAACGTTTAAGTTATTTAATTTTGGTTAATTCAAATTTCTAATCTTCCTATTGCATTAAAGTTCTAATGGCAGAGTCTAAAATTCAGAGTTAGAGTCAAACCTCAATCATCTTCTAGTGTTGAACTACTGGTTAGAGGCAACATAGTAGAGACAAAGTCAAATTAGAGTCACATTGCCTCTGAGTTGCTTTGTTTGAGGCAGCTTCTGGAGCATCTTGCTCTTGACTTTAGAGTCCTATCTTCATAGGTAAAACCATGGAAACATATTATTAGAGTCAAATCCTTATACTCAAATACTTAGAGGCCTCTCTTTTGGAGACAAGGAATAGTGCATGTTGTTCCTTTCCTCTTATCCGCCCTTTTATTCTATTTCCTCTTAATCCAGTTGCTTCCTCTGATGTACAGTTCAAAATACAAAGGACGTGTGTTATTCTTTTCCTCTGATTTGATTGTTCTTCTGGTGACTTCCTTTTGTCAGTTCCTCTTGTTATATCCTCTTGTGGTACATCTGATGGTATCCTCTGGTGGACGTGCTTTCTCTTATCTTTGGTGCTTCCTCTAGCTTATTTTCTGCACACTCAATTAAATTATTAGGACATTAAATTACTCTCACAAAATACCTTTTATTTTCATCTAAACAAAGTAAAGAATTGTTCTTCAACCATCTAATTTTAACATGGTAGATATCTACCACCCTCCAACTTAAGGGGATCAACACATATGAGTAATAATGATGTGGACGTCTCATAAAACTATCCTCTCTTTCTATTTTATTTAGTTACCGAAACTTGTTATGCACATACATAATAGATAGTTAGAAGCTCATCATATAAAAATTGTTTTGTAGTCATTTCTATACAAATTAATTAATGTTGTTTTACACCAAATTCGATGATTCAGTCAGTATGTTTATATGTGATGCTTTAAACCTACCAATTATTATTGTAATTTAGATTAAACTACATTCGAAAAAACTATAAAAAAGACAAGAAGATATAAAAATTTCAGCTACATTTATTTTACAACAGACTCACTTAACAAATAACTTCTAGAAAAAAGTAGACAAATATATTTAAAGTTTAAGCAGTGGGAAACAAGTGGGGTTAAGAAAACTATTCTGGGTTGGTTGGGGAGGGACAAAGATAATACGTCTTTGATCTTGCTGGCTAAAGAAGTCGCAATTCCGTGGAATTTAGCGACGTGCAAAGATATTGCTTCGATTTAAAGATTCAATTAAGAACTAGCGTTGAGAAGACAAGATCGATAAGATATATCGCCCAAAAGAAAAAGGGTTGCATCAAAATAAAGTACCATTCAATTTGTCTCAATTTGTTAAAATTAAGCAAAACTACTCTAGTATAGTCCTGTAATTTAATTTCAAATAAAGATTAACAATTTATTATTTATTTGATTTTTTGTGGATTTAAAAAAATTAATAATATTATCATTTTTTATATAAACTCAAAATTTATCACGATTTTAAAAAAACTCAGATCATGTTCATATAAAATTCAAATAAACTTAAATCATTGCCTCTAACAACAACAAGATAAGACCTTATGTTTCGTTCATTCTCTAAAACAAATACTTAAAACAAATTAAAATATTATTATTTTGGATTTTGATATAATGGTTATTATTATTATTTTTAGATTTGGATTTTGAGTTTTAAGGTTTGTTGAGAGCTCATGTATGTATTGAAACAAAGAGAGAAGGGTAAGGTGATTTTTGATCGATTGATTTGTTGATTGGTAAACGAAGGTGGTTATTTATCAATTTGAGAATTTATAGCTTTAATCTTTGATTGGTAAACCAGTATTGACTTTTAGTAATTTTATTATTAGTGTAGGATATATTAATCTTTGATTTTAGTGATTAAGTGATAATACAAAAAAACACTACAATATTTTTGTCCTACTACAACGAATAAAAATTGTTGCTTAATGTAAGAAATTGTTGTCGTTTGTGGAAAACCAACGCGTTGCCTTTACCTTAAGTAACTGTTTTTTTTTTTTTTGGTGAAGTAACAACGTTTTATGAAAACCATATTGGTAGCTCTAACAGAACGGTTTTTCAAATTTACAACGACAATGGTTTTATATTTTTGTCAAATTAAAATGGTTCTTGTTGGTTCTTTTTTCAATTAAGGTACGATTAAAACCGTTGCTAAAACTAAATTTTGTTTTTTGAAAAATACTATTTTAAGTTTTTGTATTTTAGAAAAATAGTTTTGGTAAAACATTATTATTGTAATATACTATAATAAATTTAAATATAACAATTACAACAATATAAAATTATTGTAATACTATATATATATATATATATATGTATATATAGTTAAAGTTCATTGTCATATAGTGGTCAAACACAATATATATGATATGTCTATATTAACAATGTGTGAAACAAATAAACAAAATAGGTGAGGCTTGTAACTCTTGATCATTCATATGACATATTTGCACTAATTCAATTTCTCTAATTTATATTCTAGAGAAAATGAGACAATCAAAATAACAAATATAAAAATCCTTAAATATAAAAAATATAAACAAAAAAAAAACATAAGTATCGACATCTATCTCTTCAACTCGGGTTTCTAAATATTGTAATTTTTCATTAGTATTACCATCATTCATCTAAAAATTATAAACAATTTATTCAAACATAAGGCAGTAGCAATCAACATCAACAAAAAAAATGAAAAATATATAATTATAAGTAAATAAACAAAAGTACAAATAATTGTAACAAACAATCTAAATAAGTAACGAGTAATCCTAAGTTCAAATAATTGTAACAAGGACAATAGGAAGTGTCAAAAGACATTCATTATAAGTAAATAAACACAAGTCCAAATAATTGTAACAAGCAGCCCAAAAAACACATTATAAGTAAATAAAAATTTATGAATAATAAACTAGTCCAAAAAAGTCTCATCAAAACTAGAATTGTCATCAAATTCTTTTTCATCTAAATAACACAAACCTCATCATACCATAATAGTCTACCTCACCTATTTTAGAAATTGATCCATAGTAAGTTATTGATTGTATTATTGGATTTTCATCTTTGGTACTTGCAAAACTTTCATTTACTGCCATTAGTGTCACACCCCTATTTTGTATTTTACGTCTAGCATCACAGTGTTTTGTATGAAACTTGTATCCATTAATTACATAGCCAGAAAAATGTCTTGCAATTTTATTTGATCCTTTTGATAGCTTCTTAAGGTTGTTAGATACATCGCTTAACAAAGCATATTTCTTAAACCATTCAAAAAAATCTAGCCCTTGACTTTTTGCTTTGGTCCACCTCTTTCTTTTATTCACATTTACGTCTTCATTTTCATGCTCACTACAAATAAAAGTACATTTTTATAGTCATTGTAAAAAAATTCTTTAAGCCATTAAAAATCTACAAATACATATTTACCTTATAAAACATTGGACATCGTCACAATTGAATAAAATGTAACGATGGGTTTGACTCTTAGACTTGCCATCCAAAGAAATTGCTTCACCTTTTTTTCTTTCCCCCAATAGGATGACCAAGATCACATGTATCACTATTCCTTGGCTTTCTACTAAACGTTGTCTCCACACCACAACGCAAGTATCACAAGCAAAATGTCATGCATTCTTCAACCAAGTAACCATCAACAATAGAACCCTCTTGATGACTTTTATTACGAACATAACACTTCAATTTTCCTAGATATCTTTATGTAAAGTACATCTATCAAAATTGAACATGCCCTCCCAATCTTGCCTCATTCACCAAATGTATTGGCAAATGAACCATTATATCAAAGAAACTCGGGGAAAATTGTCTCCAACTAAAAAAGTGTTTCTACAATCTCAGTTTGCAAGATATTCAAATATGCCACTTTAATCACCTTCTGACATAAACAACAACAAAAAGGAAAAAAGATGAATTAAAGCGTGAGAAACTTGGTTAGACATTGCATTTCTCACAACTACTTTGAAGCAAGTAATGCAACATGAAATGTGCATAATGACTCTTGTAGCCACTAGTTTTTCTTTCAAAAAACACATTTTGAAATATTTCAAGCACATCCATCAGGTATTTTTGCTTTTTTCAGTACATAAAAAAATTAGTCTTTTCCTTTATAGTCATGGAAAAACATACTTTTACAAGCACTATCTTTTTATCTTGATCTACCTCTTTATGGTGAAGTTTCTTTTTGATGCCCAAATCTTGTAAATCTAAACGAGCTTTTTTATGATCTTTTGTCTTTCCTGGGATATTCAACAAAAGTTCCAATTATATCATAAAATTTATTTTTCTCAATGTACATTACATCAATATTATGGGGTAAAATATTGTGCTTCCAATGTTGAAACTAAAAAAATAGATTTTTTCTTCTATGGACCATCATTATATTTCTTTTGCATCTTACCAGATGCATTGTTAAAGCCTTCTAACAAATCTAAGATATCCCTTTTAACAATTATGGTGGCGGCCTATTTTCTGTCCTCCAATTGAAATCCCTTGCATTTGATCTATATGTACGATCCATAGGAAAAAAACACGACGATTGATATAACACATCTTTCGATTATGCTTCAAATAGGTTGAATTAGTGTTATAATTACAATCAAGACATGCAAGTTTCCCTTCTGTACTCCAGCCACTTACATAGCATACCCAAGAAAGTCACTAATAGTCTACAAGAGAGTTGCTCGCATTTGGAATGTTTGCTTTAGTGATGCATTGTATATTTCTACTCCCAAATTCTATAACACCTTTAACTCTTCAATCAACAATTGAAGGTACACATCAATATTATTCCATGGCGATTATGGTCTAGATATTAATAAAGACAACATAAAATATTCAACCTTCATGCAACACCAAGGTGGAAAGTTATGTGGTATTAATAACACATGTCAAGTACTATGAGACACATTCATGGTTATAAAGGGATTAAATAAGTCGTTGGACAATCCAAGTCTTATATTATGTGAGTCTAAAGGAAAGTCTGGATGGCATTTATCAAATTCTTTCCATGTTTCTCCATATGTAGCATGCCTCAACTTTCCATCTTTCGAACGATCTTCTTCATGCCACCTTAATTAGCTACCCGTCTTTGAACACATACACAACATTTGAAGTCTAGGAATCAAAGGACAACGTCTTAATATTTTAGTTAAAACTTTATAAGATTCATGATTTTTTACAACTTGATGGTTTCCTTCGGCAATTTCCTTCCAGCATGGAGCACTGCAAACATGGCAAGATGTGTCATTCTCGTAATCTTTTCAATAGATCAGATCATGCAATCGTTAGGGCAAGCATCGATCTTTTTATAATCAAGCTCTAAGTCCCTTATCATGCCTTCAATTTTGTTGAACGTATCAGGGATGCTCAATGAAGGCATAACTTCTTTCAACAATTATAAGAGAGCATTAAATGATTCATTGCTCCAACCATATAGACACTTCAATAAATATAGGCGAATTGTGAACGACAATTTTGAGAAGTTTTTGCATCCCATATATAGCTCTTGTTTGGCTTATTCGACTAGATTATAAAACATTTTTGCATCTTTGTTTAGGCCTTCATTAAATTCGCATTCTTCTTTGATAACATCTCTAAATCTTTCAAAAGTAGTCCATCAATTTGATCCTCTTCATGATTTACATGATCATCATTAAGATCATTGGGTTTTTTCTCTCTTCACCATGACGAACCCAAAAATCATGTCCTTTTTAAAATCCTAATGCTATTAAATTATTTCTTACTACCTTGCCTCTGAACCAATTGGTGTTGTAACATTCAACACATGGACACGAAATCTGTTTTTCATGAGGTTTTCCTTTGGTGTATACATAAATCTAGAAGAAAAAAAGTCAACACCGTTTTGATATTCCTTACTCTCTCTAGCCAATTTTGTTCATTCTTTGTCCATCGAGTTTATGAGGAAACTACCATATATGACAAATAATTTCAAAGAGATGTTAGTACGTGTTCGATCAAAATCTAGATGCGTCTAAAGAGGCCCTTATGTTATCCAATTTTTTATTAAAGATTTGACCATAGATAATTTATCATAATCTCCTCGCAAAATCATTTAATTATTTATTAAAATTTTTACAATTGTTTTGAAAATAACCCCTTTAATTTTAATTTTTCTTATAACATGACATAGATTGAGTAACTTATTAATATATTACTATTAGTATGGTGTTTGATAATAATATTCTATCAACATGTGTGAATATAGAAAACAAACAACAACATAAAAATTATAGTTCAAAGAGGGTATATAATAATATATCATCATGAACAAAATTGTAGTTGGAGAAGTGTATATAATATACCTTTCAAATCACATTCCAAGCAAAACACCTTAGAGATCAATAGTTTATTCGAATCTTTTCTGGAAGCTTCTATCAGTTTCTATAAAACTCAATAAAAAAAAAAAAAAGCAAAAGTTAATATGTAATAGTGATGATTGATATGTAATATAATTAATAAATTCATAATAATGCCAAACCGTTGATGCGATGAATTTAAATGTAATGTAATATAATTACTAAGTTCATGAAATTGCCAATCTAAAATAAGGTATGTATAAGGTTCTTTTAATAAATTCGTGATGCTGCCTGAAATAAGGTATATATAGAGTGCTTTTAATAAGTTCATGATTTTGTACTCAAAGATACAATGGCAAACAATTTGGAGTAACAATATAGTAATATGAACTTAATCTTTCAGTTATTGCATAGATAAAAAATTTAAATAAATTGCTTCAATTTAACAAAAAAAGAACGAAGTCGAAAAAAAGTAAACTTAACTAGAAAAAAAGTGACGAACCATAGCATTTCATTGCAATAGAAAGACTATACACTACGCCAAAAATGACATTTAACAGCGCCCCTTTTACAGCGCTTGCTAAACACAAGCGTTGTTGTAAATATATTTTAAAAATAACGGAGCCTTTTACAGCGCTTTTTTGACAAGCGCTGTAAAAAAAGCGCTGTTGTAGGGTCATATAACGTTTGTGCATAACGTTATAAGGCTTTTACAGCGTTTTCCAAAAAAGCGCTATAAAATGAAGCGCTTTCGCGTATTATTTTACAACGCTTTTTTCATAAGCACAGTAAAATACATGCGCTTGTGAATAATTGAACTACTTATTATAGCGCTTTTTTCACAAGCGCTGTAAAATACATGCGCTTTCATTGAATTTAACTACCTATTACATCGCTTTTCTCACAAGCGTTGTAAAACACATGCGCTTTCATTGAATTTAACTACCTATTACGGCGCTTTGTTCACAAGCGCTGTAAAATACATCTTTCAAATAATTATATACGTTGGGAACCCTCATATCCTCTACATCTTTCAAATAATTAAATACGTGCGCTTTGTTCTACTCTGGGAACCCTCATATCCTCTACGTATTTTGCGGCCATCTACGTTGTCTCAAATATTTTTTAATTTGTTTTTGTCAAATTAAAAATTCATACCACATGATCTGTTATATTTTGAAATTGTTATATATATATATATATATTAAATCTCTTCTACTAATCAAAAACTCATACCACATGATCTGTTCTGTTTTGAAATTGTTAGTTGATATTGGTTTCCTTTTGAAACTTGTTGATATGTTTTGAAAGCTTATTATTTTTGTAACTGCATTTATATATAGGTCGTATAATATGGATAGGAAATGGATGTCTGCCAATCGATTGTCAAATGAGTATGAAATTGGAGTGAAGGAGTTTGTTGAGTTTGCAGTGAAGAATGCAAAAGATCCAAATAGAGTAGTATGTCCTTGTTTAAAATGTTGTTTTGGAAAATGTATTACAGAAGATGAATTAGAAGGACATCTAGTATGTAATGGAATTGATCAAAGCTACACATGTTGGATAAGACATGGTGAGAAAAAAAAAGGAAACATTAATTTTGAGACTAGTTCGACATATGTTTGAAAGTTTGTTGACTGATGCAGAGAAAGAATTATATAATGGTTGTACTAAATTCACAAGCCTGTCGACGATATTAAAGTTGTACGACTTAAAAGCGAGTAATGAGTAATGGATGGTCTGATAAAAGCTTTACAGAATTATTAACACTCATAAAAGATATGATGCTAGATGATAATGAACTTCTCAGTCGAACCTACGAGGCTAAACGGATTTTGGGTTTTGTTGGCAAGAGTTACGAAATGAAATGTATCTCGATATAAGAAGAAAGAATCTACTCCAGCAAAAGTCGTGTGGTATTTTCCTATAATACCAAGATTTAGGCGCATGTATCGCAGTGAAGAAGATTCAAAACACTTGACATGGCATGCAGATGAAAGAATTAGAGATGGAATGTTTCGACACCCTGCAGATTCCCCACAATGGGCAAAAATTGATCACGAGTATCCTAAATTCAGGATAGAGTCAAGAAATCTAAGACTTGCACTTTCTACTGATGGAATGAATCCACATGGTCTTCAAAGCATCTCACATAGCACGTGGCCTGTGATTTTGGTAATATATAACCTACCTCTGTGGTTATGTATGAAGCGTAAGTTTATGAAGTTGTCTCTGTTAATTTCTGGACCCAAACAACTCAGGAATGATATCGACGTATATTTGACTCCTCTAATCGAAGATTTAAAACGTATATGGGAGACAGGTGTGGAAGTTTATGATGGGTATAAGAAAGAATGTTTCAATTTGAGGGCTATGTTGTTCGGCACAATTAATGATTGTTCAACATATGGTAATTTATCAGGATATAGCATTAAAGGTCAGTGTGCATGTCCTATATATGAAGAGAGTACAAATTGGATGCGGTTGAAACATTGTAAGAAGAATGTGTTTCTTGGACATCGTAGATTTTTACCTTATAGTCATTAGTATCGTGGGTGGAGAAATGCATTCAATGGAAAATCAGAGGAAGGTAAAGCTCCTTTAGCACCGAATGGATATCAAATACTTGAAAAAGTACAAGGTTTGACCAATAAATTTGGCAAACCTTTTGCAAGAGAGCTGGTCAAAACTGGGTGGAAGAAAAAGTCAATTTTCTTTGAAAAGCCATATTGGAAGTCATTGTATATAAGACATTTCCTCGATGTGATGCATATTGAAAAAAATGTATTTGATAGTGTTATTGGTACGTTACTCAATGTTCCAGGAAAGTCTAAAGATGACATCAACGCAAGATTGGACTTGGTCTATATGGGAATAAGAAATGAATTGGCTCCAGTAAAGAAAGGAAATCGCACATATCTACCTCCAGCCGCTCATACTCTATCTAGAAAAGAAAAAATTGTTTTATGTAAATTTCTATACGAAGTTAAAGTTCAATAAGGATACTCTTCAAACATTAAAAATTTGGTTTGTATGAAAGACCTCAAGTTAAAAGGTTTGAAGACCCATTATTTTCACATTCTAATGGAGCATTTGCTATCAATAGGTATACGTTCCATTTTACCTGAAAAAGTTCGACTAGCCTTAACTAGATTATGTTTCTTCTTCAGGTAAATTTGTAGTAAAGTGATCGACACATAATTCAGTACATAATTTTATCTTTTTCAATTGATGAGAATTTAATTTATTAGTTGTGTATAAACAAAATTGCTTAGCCAATTTTTTGTTGTTGTAGGGCACATTGGGTGCTATTTGCAATCAATGCGGTATCTGAAGTTATATACTATTTGGATCCCGTGCATGGCAATTACAATAATCACTCATAAATAAAGACTATGTTCGACACGTAAGTAATATTCATTTATTTCTTACACATATATATAAATAAGTGTTTGTTCATGCTAAAATAATCACATTTATTCATTCGATAGTGCCTTAAAAGTCTTTCAAGCTCAAAGAGGTGCTACAGTGTCGAAGCAAAAGTCTAATAACATTACATGGATCCCAATAAAGTGCCCTCGTCAAACAAACAACATCGGCTGTGGGTACTATGTATTGAGATTCATGAAGGAGATTGTTGACAAGAATAAAACTATTATCCCAGAAACGGTACGGTATTTTGATTATATGATTTTCATATATAAATTATCAATATATTTGATACTAACTTAATATAATATGTTCAATATTTATATTGCAGTACTTTGACAATTCCAGTCCCTCATATTCTGAGGAAGAACTAATGGAATTAAAGGAAGAATGGTGTGAGTATGTGCTTGAAATGAAAATTATTTGATTTTTTGGGAAATAGCATGCTATTGGGCAAGGGATCTGAATATTATATGGTAGTTAGTGCATATTATGTATATTTTTTTAGTTATTATATTTATATGATCATAGGACAATATATAAACATGCATATGAATATGTAGTAAATTAGGTTCAATGTATATGTAGTTAATTAGGTTGTAAATTACAGTGTTACATGGTTATTTATATATGTATCTGATTGTGTGAACTGCTTATTGTAAATTACAGTGTTACAGAGTTATATATATGTATCTGGTTGTGTTGTGTTGTGTGAATTGGTTCAAAATAATTTTGGATAAAAAGATAAAAGACAGCGTTTTATAAAAAAAAAAAAGCCATAAAAAACTAAAAGCGTTTTTCAAATATATATAGCGCATTAAAAAAATACACATTTTACAGCGCTTTTTTGAAAAAGCGCTGTAAAAGGTACTCCAAAATATGAATTATGGGTTTGCCTTTTACAGCGCTTTTTACAAAAAACGCTGTAAAAGGTACACCAAAATATGAATTATGGGTCTGCCTTTTACAGCGCTTCTTACAAAAAGCGCTGTAAAAGGTACACCAAAATATGAATTATGGGTTTGCCTTTTACAACGCTTTTTACAAAAAGCGTTGTTAAAGGTACACCAAAATATGAATTATGGGTCTGCCTTTTACAGCGTTTTTTACAAAAAACGTTGTAAAAGGTACACCAAATATATGAATTATGGGTCTACCTTTTACAGCGCTTTTTTTAAAAAGCGCTGTAAAATCCACATCTAGTATACGAATTTTATATGCACATTTTACAACGCTTGTTGAAATAAGCGCTGTAAAATGTGCATAACAAGCGCGCATTATATTTATATGATTTATAGCGATTTTTTAAAAGCGCTGTTGTATCTTTTACAGCGCTCGATTCCACAACACTTTTTTTTTTTGAAAAAGCGCTGTAAAATGATATTTTTGACGTAGTAATAGCAGGAGAAAAAGTGACGAACCATAGCAGTAAACTTACCACACACACACACACAAAAAGACTAAACTTTTTTCGTTCCAAGTTTAATAAGTATCGTAAAGGAGATTATGTTAAAGGAGACTAAACTTTTTTCGTTCCATTTGTACTTGTCCTACCAAATATTCTTATCATTTACTCGCCATGACTAACAAATATCGTAAAGGAGATTATGTTATAGGTTTTCTTAGGGGTCTCAATGAACAATACTCAATGGTTCACTCTCAAAGTTATGCTTATGGACCCAATACCCAATATTAGTACAAAAAATTCCACATTAATTAAACAAGAGAGACAATATTCTCATTTACTAATATTACGATAATTCATAATGATAATAGTAACAAATTCATGCTTAATGATATTTATAATTCTCATGGGATTATACACAAAATATTGTGTTAATACCTTTATAACCAAATTGGTTAGAAGAATAATGACCCTTAATTTTTATTTAGATTATAACAACATATAAGAAAACAATTTATTCTTTAGTGTGTGAATAAAATGTTCAATGCAATCCCCAAACTTTGAAGTAGAAAAACTTATTTATGTGCCTCTAGTGAATAGTGCGCGATCAACAGATGTAATATTCCTATGATACAATGTCGTTAGAAGCATCAATACTCTTGTTGAAATTTGTATGGCAAATGCTTTTGTATCATTACAAAGTAATGTTGGAAATAATGATGCTTTAATGGAAGTTTGTTAGAAATAATGATGAAATTTATGAGAGCTAGTGTTGTTGTGAAAGAGGGAGAACGCAAGCAAATAGACCACAACACAAGCGCGGGCGCGTGCCGTCCAGTTGTCCGTCTCGACCCTAGCTTTGGTTTTTTCTACGTGGTGTATTATTTATTAGCATGTGAAAATTAATTATTTATTTTAAGTAACGCTTGTTGTTTGTCTCTAATTGATACGTTAATTACATAACTGCCCTCCACCGAGTCAACATTAAATATATGATCCAGGTATCTGGTATCTGTTGTTGCCCGGTCAAAACTCAGAGTCAAAATCCTAAGTTTGGAGCGTACGTTTTAGGTGGTCAACTGTTTTGGAGCGCAGATTTCTGAGGTCAAATCTTGGAGCACACGTTCAGATGGACCCTTCATTTTCTAAGATCTAGTTGCGGATTTCTTCTATAAATAGAGGGTTCTCCTGAGTTGGAAAAACACACCAAAAGTTCTTCGTATCTAAGGTTTTTCTCTCTTCTCCCCTTTCTTATTTTTCTTATCTTTCTTTCGACTGGTCTTAGTGCCATATTACGAATGGCAGTCATTCGATTTCCATATTGAGGGTGCAATTCTAGAACAGTTTTCTACTGTTCAATAGAACTTCGATACAGAGTATCATAGCTGTTTTATCTTGGAGACTTCGTAGTTGAAAGTTTGACTTGCACAATTTGGGCAGTGCCTTGAAACATCTTAAAGAGAGCGACCTAGTCTGCGACTCAACCCAATAATATTTTCGGTGGCATAAATTATTTTTTAAAAGTTTACTCGAAATTCAAAAACAACAATTTTAAGACGTTTTTGAACTGCCATGTCTACTGGGATATATTCTTCTGCTTCTGACTACAACAACCCGTTTCAGTTTGAGGGAAGTCATTTCAAGCGATGACAACAAAATATGTTGTTTTTTCTAACCACGAAAAAGGTTGCCAATGTTCTGAAGGATGACATTTATGTTGTTCCAAAAGAAGGTGAACAAACAGAAAATGATAAGATAATTGCTGAATTAATCCAATGGGAACATAATGATTACTTTTATAAGAATTATATTCTTATTGGACTTGTTAATGATTTGTATGATTACTACAATTCCGACAGCAATACTGCTAAACAGGTTTGGGATGCTCTAAAGAAGAAATATGATATTGAGGAAGCTTGAGCCAAAAAGTATGTTGTTAGCCGCTACCTCAAATATCAAATGACAGATCAGTGGAAGCTCAGTCTCATGAAATCTAGAAAATTGTTCACGAGATCATCTATAAAGGTATGTCCCTAAATGAACAATTTCTGATTGCTGTTATTATTGACAAACTTTCCCCTGCTTGGAAAGATTTTAAAAACTCTCTTAGGCATAAAACAAAAGAATTTTCTATAGAAAGTCTGATAACTCGCCTTAGAATTGAGGAGGAATCTCGTAAACAAGTCCAAAAAGATTAAGTTCTTATTGTGGCAAATAACAAGAAAAAGAAATTCATCGGAGCAGTTCTGAAGCCAAACGACAAACAACTAAAGAATCAGAATCACACTTCAAATAAAAACAACAAGAATGGGAACCCTCAAACAGTCCCAATTGCAAGACAACAACCACCTCCTAGAAATGGCCCTCTCCCCTTTCTTTGTTTCCACTGTGGGAAAGAGGGTCATATGGCATGCAAGTTTAGGAAGAAGCCAGGCCCTGCTATTCAGGCTAACTTGACAGAAGAGCAATTCGTTGCTATGATAACTGAGATCAACTTTGTTTAGGGATCAGATGGATGGTGGATAGACACTGGCGCCTTACGCCATGTCTGTTATGATCTATGTTTGTGCTATGTTTAAAACATACATTGTTGCTGAAGATAAGAAAGTGTTGTTGGAAGATTTCCATACCACTAATATTGTTGGTATTGGAGATATGGAACTAATATTCATCTCTATCATCTCTAGAAAGACCTTAATTCTAAAGGATGTCATGCACAATCCAAAAATAAGGAATAATCTGGTTTCTGAGTTTGTTCTCAATAAGGCAGGGTTTACTCAATCTATAGGGGACATATTTGTACACCATTTCAAAAAATGGTATTTTTGTTGGGAAAGGGTACGCCACTCATGGCATGTTTAAGTTGAATGTTGAAATCAATAAAATATTTCCTTCTACTTACATGTTGTGGAATTTTAATATTTGGCATGCTAGACTCTGTCATATGAAAAAACGTGTGATTTCAAACTTTAGTAATTTTAGCTTAATTTCAAAGTTTTCTCTAAAGGATTTTGAAAAATGTGATTTTTGCAGTCAAGTTAAAATAACTAAGAGTTCACATAAATCAGTAGTTAGAGAATCTAAACCTTTAGACTTAATACACTCTGATATATGTGAACTTGATATGATGTTAACCATAAATAGAAAGTGTTATTTCATCACTTTTATTGACGATTGCTCTGACTTTACTTTTGTATATCTGATGAAAAATAAAAGTGAAGCGCTTGACATATTTAATATCTTTATAACTGAAATTGAAAATCAATTTAGTAAAAAGATTAAGAGGTTTCGTAGTGATAGAGGAACATAGTATGATTCCAGTTTATGTAACGAGTTTTATAAAACCCAAGGAATTATACATGAAACTATTGCACCGTATCCACTTGAAATGAATGGTAAAGCTGAAAGAAAGAATAAAACTCTTATTGAACTAATTGTTGCTATTATGCTTAACTTTAGTGTTGCATCTCACTGGTGGGGAGAAATTATTTTGACTGTTTGCTATGTTTTGAATAGAGTTCCAAATTCTAAAAGCAAAACATCTCCTTATGAGATAATGAAGAAAAGACAACCCAACTTGTCTTATCTTTGAACATGTGATTGTTTGACTTATGTCAGAATCCCCGACCCCAAGAGAATTAAACTCGCAAGTAGAGCCTATGAATGTGTATTCATTGGATATGTAGTAAACAATAAAGCGTATAGGTTTTATGACCTAAATGTGAAAGTAATCATATAATCAAATGATGTTGACTTCTATGAAAATAAATTCCCTTTCAAATCAAGAAAGAGTGGGGGCAGCGAACCTAGTCAAGTTCTCGTTACAAGAAGCATTGAAAGCAACAAAAAAGACAAAACAGAAACTCGAAGGAGTAAAAGAGTAAGAGTTGCTAAAGATTATGGACCAGAATATATGGCCTATAATTTAGAAGAGGATCCTGCAAATCTTAAAGAAGTTATGTCATCATTGGATGCAAATCTTTGGCAAGAAGCTATAAATGATGAAATGGATTCTCTAGAGTTTAACAAGACCTGGCATTTAGTAGACTTGCCTCCTGGATGCAAAAAAATAGGTTGTAAATGGATTTTGAAAAAGAAACTAAAACCCGATGGATCTGTTGATAAGTACAAGGCATACCATTTAGCCAAAGGTTTTGGACAAATAGAAAATATAGATTTCTGCTACGCTTTTTCACCAGTCACTAGACTAACATCCATTAGGGTGCTTATATCACTTGCGGCTATTCATAACCTGGTGATACACTAGATGGATATTAAAACAACTTTTTTAAATGGTGACCTGAAAGAAGAAATTTATATGGAACAACCTGAAGGTTTTATAATTCATGGACAAAAAGACAAGGTCTATAAGTTAGATAAGTCTTTGTATGGTCTTAAATATTTATATTGTATGTTATATTTAGAATTGATTCTACATTAAACCTATTCTAAATTAGACTACCTATGAAATGTGGAAAGGAATAAAACAAAACATATCTTATATTCACCAATTTGGTTGTATTTGTTTCATGTTAAACCAACCTTATGATACTCAAAATGTTCCAAAGCCTACATAGTATATAATAAAGAAAGTTCAGTTGTTGAAGAATCAATAAAAGTCAAAGTTGTGTAAAGATTTTACATATTTACAAATTATTGATGATTTAAGAAGAAACATCCTCTGGTGGAGTAAACTATAATTTACATCCTAATACTTCTAGAAAAAAAGATGTTGAAGTGCATAATGATCTCGTTGACAATGAAAGTAAACCATTACCAAAAAAATGGGTGGAAATAAATATCATTTAATATAGAAGATCTAATAATTGGAAATATTAGAGAAAAAATTAAGACCATATCGTCATTAACAAATGAATCGTATTTTGCACTACTCTCTGAGATAGAATCAAACTCCATCGAAGAAGCTTTATCATTTGATGGATGAGTTGTTCCATGCAAGAATAACTTAACTAGTTCAAAAGAAATGACATTTGGGATCTTATCCCAAGACCAACTGGTAATAGTCTAGTTGGAGTCAAGTTGATTTTCATAAACTTGATAAAAATGGACAAATGGTTAGAAATAAAACTAGCCTTGTTGCAAAAGAATATAGTCAACATGAAGGCATTGATTTTACTAAAACCTTTGCTCTGACCACAAGGTTAGACGAAATTTCCGTTTTATTATCATTTGTTGTCAACAGTAACTTCATGTTGTATCAATTGATTGTTAAAAGTGAATTTTTAAATGGTTTTATAAATAAAATAGTGTATATTAAAGAACCAACTGATATTTGAAGATGTTTGATTTCTTGAACGTGTCTATAACTTTTAAAAATTCCCTTCTCCACATTTAAATAAGATTCAAATTGATCAAATTAAAATCTTGCACACAAACATACATTAAATAAAATACCAGGTCTTGAAGCAATTAGATAAACTAGAGTTCCTATCATACCTCTTTATAGATTTAAGTATTTTTAATTGAATTATCGTTGCTAAGAGAACAAATTGGATGCATAGGAGTCAGCATAGACTTACAATCATCCATTTTAAAGTTCTTGAGCAATTCTTTTGTAGACACCCTCATAGCATTGTTGGATTTGAATTCCAATGAAAAATTTAAATTCTTCCATCATGCTCAACTCATTGTGGGTCCTAACAACTTTAAACAAGACCTACACAATTTTTTAGAACCTGTGTGAATTTCAATCAATAGAAGAGAATGTGTTGAAATGTGTGAGTTAGAATGTGTTGCTAGCTCCCGTATTGTAAAAATATTTTGGAAAACACTAATCTTCAAAGGTAGATGGTTGTTTGTCATACACTTCATCATTTACATTACCATTTAAAATGCACTTTTTTCTAACTACTTTTTTCTTAACTTTAATTTCTCTAATTGTCCCAATGTGTGTGTAGTGGCGGATCTTGTATAAAATATTTTGGAGAGCCGGGGAGTGACAAGTATTAACTGAAATATTATAATTGAAATTTTTAAAATTCATATAGTTTTTTTAGAGTATCACACAATTCATACATAGTAGACAAGTTGAAAAAAAATAGAATTTCAATTTTCACAAGTCACACAATTTTTACAACTCACACAATTCAGTCAAATAAAATATATCCATTTTATAATTTTCATCTTTATCAAAAAATTTCTTCTTAAAAAAATGCATTAATTTTTTATATTTAAATATTGTGTCACTCTTACAAAAATATAATTAAAACAATTCACAATTAAAAAATAGTATCACACTATATCATATATCAACTATTAACATGAAAAAGTTTGTTAATGGTTAATAGTTGAGTTGCCAAGGTGTTTGAGTTTGTTGGTTCCAGATAGTTAATTTATACTTCTATATCATATTTATGTATATACAGAGATTGTTGTATCACTTAGTTTAAGCATATTTTAATAATTTATCAACTTATTTTAATAATATATATATATATATAAAAAAAATTTAAAAATATAGGGATGTCGTAGTTTCTCTCCGCTCCCAATAAGATCATATGAAATATTTTCTGAACCTTTGTTGATTTAAAGTTTTAAAACAAGATTGGTAAATGGCCCTAGATGCTCATCACTTACAAGTCCAACACGAACAGTCCATTCGACAATAATTCTGCTTACTCTGTAATTATTGAGAATTCTCTAGGACTTCAAATATATAATTTAATTAGATTTAATATAATCTTAGGGCATTACGATGTCTAAGGACATTATGAATTAGGGGTTTATAGGTTTACGAATGTGTTAACAGAGCATAAAAATATGACTTTTTAACTAAACCCAAATTCGTCATTTGAAAAAGTTTATAAAATTAAAAGATTTGAATTGAATTGAGACGAGTTGGGAATACCCCTACCATGCTAATAATCTTATGGAAGTAAAGAAAAATAAATTTGGACATTAATGCCTTGATCTTTTGGATGAAAACCCTAGGTGCCATACCAGAATTAGAAACATTTTCGTAATCTTCACTAATGGGGTTCATCCCATCCTAACCTTTTTTTAACACTTAATGGTTGATTCTATACATTTTTTAACTTCTAATCAGGTTAATAAAAAGGTATGAGAAGCTTATTAATGTATATAAATTCATTGACATTTGATATTTTATTCAAAGTATGTTTATGGGCTAGATTTCACTCTAGCTAATCTTATATAATCACATATAAGTACCGTTAAAAGAATTTAGAGAAAAATCACCAATGAAAAGTTATCAATTGTGCAATCAATTGCCAAAGTAAAATGTATCTCTCAACAGCTTATAAGTGCTATAAATGAAAAATTAGCATGCTTACTACTACATGCTTAACGAAAAATATTATTTTGTATTTAAGAGCAAAATACATATCATTTAATAAAAGACTATGTTTAGAAGGGTGTTCTTGATACAAATGTATTTATATTGACAATCAATGAGCATATATTTTCAATGTGTTCTTGATACAAATGTATTTATATTGACAATCAATGAGCATATATTTTCAATATTATAAAGAAGAATTTAAATATTCACTTTATAAAAGAACAAAAAGTCTAATATCAAAATTTTGTTTTCGGTAAAACTATCAATTTGTGCTGTTAGAAAAACTGGTTGTGTTTTTGCTTATGGTCGAATGGATTGATCTTTTTGCCTATGATTTTACATCTCACATTATTAAATTTTATAAGCATAATTCATTATATCATCTGATGGCGTATCATATACTGTTATTCAGATGGGCAACATATTCCAACGCATAGTGTGACGTGATTGAGTGATATTTAATGATCAAACTAATTTTCAAGAAACTACTTTCATAATTTTGAAAATAAAAAATATCTAACTTTTTCAAACATAGTAACTATGTTTTTCAACTTACTCATATTCAGCCATTATGAGCCCTAAACCCCATTTTCTTCTTTGAAATTTTTTTGATGTCTAAATCGCTGATGCTGCTCTTGCTAATGCAACAATGAAGTGTCAATTGTTTCAATTAATTATCTCAAATTACAAGAATGATTTCCTTAATGAACTCGTGGATATGGACTGGTTTAACTACTTTTACGCAAATGATCCATTTATGATCAATTGGTTAAGGAATTATTGCATCATGCTTCCATTATTGATGATGCAGTATTTAGTATAGTTAAAGGATCGGTACTCTGAGAAGAGTTCTAATTATCTTTGTATTAAGTTTAAAAGATTATATATCCACAAAGATTAATTAACAAGTATCAAATTAATTAAAACTTTTTATTATTTAGGCTAAAGATCATAGTTCAGTTGTTATGGTAGCGAAATAATAAAATAATAAATAATTAAAAATAATAATAAAACGCAAAGTTGTAAATTAATGAAAGTAAGTCTAAAGTCACGATTTCACATGTAACTTTAATTATCCTTTTGATTCTAATTTTATTTGAATTCTTTTATTTTGATTCAATTATCAATTTATTTACTATAATTATTAACCCATTTGGTCATTTGTGATTAATATTGTTTTTCCAAAATTAACTCTTTATTTGGTCATGCAAATAATTTAAATTCAAGAAAAGTATAAAGCATAAAAAGGTTGAATGATCACAAGACTAATATTAAGTTTGATCATGCAATAATTTATAATCTCAATTATCATATAGATCAATCAATTAATTGCATTATCCTATAGATCAATCAATTAATTGCAGTATGATTGCTAACAATTAATTGATTAAAAGCATACAAAGGATGATCAATCATAAGATGTGATTATAACAATTGAAATGTTTAATTGACCGATAAAAAGTAATTAAAATTAGAATAGACAACTAAGACATAATAAAATGTATGTCGATTACAAGATCAACCTAAGATCCTAGAAGATAGTTTAATCTATTATATATATTTAAAACAGACTCCCGATATCAACTCATCATATTTCATCCACGTATACAAATATTTCACACATCAGCCAAAAAGCTGATGTGTACGTCTTGAGAGTTTGCTCTACTCAATTTCTAAATTCCTAACTTTGTTTTGTCTTCCTTCCATAATCTCATTTTCGTCATTCTAACTTTTTTAATCATATCTTCTGCTTCTCTTCTTACTTCGACAATTTCTTTAATCTCTTTAATTCCTAATTTTGTTGTCTTCCTTCCACAATTTATTTTTCTGTATTCTAATATTTTTAATCATCTTCTACTTCTGCTCTCAATCCTCCTCCCCTCTCTCCCCGGACGAACCCGGATAGGCCCTCGAAAGTCACTACGTGAAAAATTGTATTTTACAGCGTTTTTTTTAAGCCATTTAAAGCGTTTTTTCAAAAAAATTAAGCGCTATAGTATCCAGCGCTGCAAAAAGATACAACAACGCTCTTTAAAATAAAAAAGCGTTGTAAATCTCTTCTAAAAATGCGCTGCTTGTTGTATTAGTTTTACAGCGCTTTTTAAAAAAAGTGTTGTAATAGGTGCATTCCTTTATTTCAATTAGATCTCTTTCTAGGATTATATCAACAATCTCCTTCATAAATTGCAATATACAGTATCCGCAGTCCATGTTGTTAGTTTGACGAGAGCACTATAAAATAAAACATATAAGTAAATAAATATTTGTGCATTGATTGTTAATGAAATTTTAAAGGCATATATTTCAAACCTTTATTGGAATCCATGTGACTTATTTGATTTTTGTTTCGACACTGTAGCACCCATTTGAGCTCGAAAAACTTGTAAAACACTATCAAATAAATGTGATTATTAGCATTAACAAACACATTATATATATATATATATGTAAGAAATAAATGAATAAATGAATACAATACCTGAAGAGTGGGAAGAAATATATAGGGTTCATAGAGTTACGGTTTCGTTTAAGAAGGAACGACAAGAATGCGCATAAATACGAACGGTTCGTAGAACAGAGTAGGGTTTGCAATGAGAAGAGTATGTAATAATGTTTGTAGGGATTGTAACAAATATGGAGATGATTTGCAATGAAGATGGCTAACAATATTGTTCGTAGAGACAGTAGGGTTCGCAATAAGAAGGATAATGAAGAGGAGAAGGACACTGAAACGTAGTGAAGTTTATGTAATAAAGAGGAAACTTAAGCGATTTACTATTATATATAAAATTCTATTACAGCGCTTTTTTAAAAGCCTTTTACAGCGCTTTTCCAAAAAGCGCTCTAATAGGTCATTTAATTATGTGAAAGCGCAAGTCTTTTACAGCACTTTTTTTACAGCGATTGTCCAAAAAAACGTTGTAAAAGACGTTCTTATTTTTTTTAAAAGCCTTTTACAACGTTTTTCCAAAAAGCGCTCTAATATGTCCTTTAATTATGTGAAAGCACAAGTCTTTTACAGCGTTTTTTTTTACAGCGCTTGTCAAAAAAGCGCTATAAAAGACCTTCTTATTTCTTTTTAAAAGCCTTTTACAGCGCTTTTCCAAAAAGCGCTCTAATAGGTCTTTTAATTATATGAAAGCGCAAGTCTTTTACAGTGTTTTTTTACAGTGCTTGTCAAAAAAGCGCTGTAAAAGACCTTCTTATTTTTTTTAAAAGTCTTTTACAGCTCTTTTCCAAAAGCGCTCTAATAGGTCCTGTAATTATGTGAAAGCGCAAGTCTTTTACAGCGCTTGTCAAAAAAGCGTTGTTGTATCCTCTATTTATTTCAAAATATTGTACAACAGACTTGTATTTAATAAGCGCTATAAAAGACGTGCTATAAAATGTCATTTTTGGCATAGTGAGTCTTTCTGCATTTTGGGAGCAAAGTATGCAAAATCGCGCAGTGAATCTTAGAAACATTGCCTCGGGTCTCTAAAAATCTATACAAATAAAAATCTCGATTTCTAACTCTTAGTGATTGTTAATACTAAGAAGGTGAGCTATGCGGTAGCTTTTTGAAATTGTCAATTCGTAATTGAAGGATGGGTTTAGAATAGATTATTGTTGATACTAAGAAGGTGAGAAGGATAATTATGAATCCAAGATAGATTCAAGTTCATAAATTCGTGTAGTTTTGTCTTTGAGTTTACTAAGAATTTTTTCATGTTTTATTATGGATGATAAATAAAGGGAAAAAAAATCAAAAGAATAATCAAGTTTAAAAACTAGTTTTGTATATAGATTTAATATTTTTATATATTGATGCACTATTTTTTTTTGTAGTGATTTTACTTTTTTCTTATCTAGGGGTGCAGGAGTGGACTCAAGTTGGTTGCATTCTTGACCAAACTAGGGCATCGATGGAATCGATCCATCTATTGTTATCAGAACAGTAGGTCTCAGAAGAGTTCAAATGATGATGAGACATCTTGCATCTAGTTTTGTATGTAGATTTATTATTTTTTTGTGCTTATTTTACTTTTTCTTATCTAGGGGTGCTGGAATGACTCAAGTTGGTTGCATTCTTGGCCAAACTAGAGCGTCAATGGAGCCGATCCATCTACATGATGAGACATCTTGCATCTGTTGGAGAAATATTTGCTCAGACCAGCTTTGATGAAGTTGCTCTAAAGATACCGCAACCGACTTTGCTTGAAAGATACCTCAAAAAATGTATGTCATTTCTTTTTAAAAAAGTCCTCTAATTATTATTGATTTCATTCTTGAGTTAAAATATGGTTCAATGTTGATCTTTTAGAAACCCTTAATTTCTTGTTTTAATTATAACACGAATTTGATGGAAAGAAGGTCATAAAAGATATTTTAAAATACCGCAACCGACTTACCTAGATGGATTAATTTGATACTATTTTCTCATAAGCTCCAAATTTTTATTTAGATAGATTAATTTAAACATAGTTGTTTACTTTCTTTGATTCAATGTATAACATTTTGTTATTTAGACATAATTATTTAGATACATTGAAAATTCAATTACTCATTAAATTCAATGGAAAAAAACCACCTAATCACTCATAATTATCGTCATAAATAGTCTTTATCTAATTCTTTGTATAATCTCAATACAGTAATTATCTCAATATGGTAAATGCAATAAATTGGTATAAATTATTCAAGATCAGCTCAGTCCAAATAAAGTGGCGACTGACTCGCCGAATCTCGATTCAAAATCATTTTTTCCGACGTCTCTGCATTAACTCTTCGAAAACGTTCATACACAATTATTCCAATGATTTCATGCGTTGAAAATTCAACTACTCATTATATTTTTTTATAATATTTTTATAATGCATTTTTTTTTATTGTGAGAACTATCAATTACACTTATTAGTATATTACAGTATCAATTCTCCTTTCATTGACAGTTATATTATTCCATTTATGATGAATAATAATTTTATACGTTGAAAATTTAATTACTCATTAAATTCAGTGGAAAAAAACCACCAAATCACTCATAAATATTGTCATAAATGTTATTTATCAAATTATTTATATTATCTCAATATGGTAACAATAATAAATCGGTATAAATCAAATATCTCTCCGATTCAAAGAAAGTGACAACTTTCATAGTAAGTCTTCGAAATCGTGAAATCTTACCTACATTATTATGCATCTTTTATATATATTATAATATTATAATGCATTTATAATCACTTCCAATTTATGTCAATCAATTATATGAGTAACATTATTATGCATTTATAATATTTTACGTTATCAATCCATTTAATCCCAATTTATGTCAATCAATTACTTTCAATTTATTTCTTAATATATTTAAATACATCGAAACTAAATTAATGCATATATAATAAAAATCTATATACCTTCAAGATTCATATTCATATATACTTCTATACCTCAAAATTTCAATATCTATCATATGAGTAAGCTATAAATATTTTACTCATAATAATATCTTTTAAGAAACCAAACCAATAATAACATATTTTATGAAATCAAGCAAGTCATAACATTTCATACTCATATTATTTTACAAATATTTTTTTTTATTTTCAATATTTTTAATAAAAATATCAAATGAGTTTTGAAAATAAATAAATTAAATAATATTATTAATATTATCATTTTATAAAATAAAAATATATATTCTATTTGACAGAAAATACAAAAATTTATTCAAAATAATAATAAAATACAAAT
>JBBPBT010000345.1:364978-376801 GCA_037974875.1 Cicer bijugum | reverse complement strand
TAAAATTGAAAAATACTTTCAATTATTAAAATGCACAAATTTATTTAAAATTGTACAATATGAATATATTAGAAAAGATAATGAAAAAAAATTTACAATACATGTATTCTGAAAAAATATGTTAACAATAAACTTTCATCAATTAAATTATATATTTGTAATTGAATGCTATTTTTTATTTTAATTTTTCTTATTATAATGATAATTTGTACGTTAAAAAATAAATTAAAAATTAAGTATTGCATAAAATTAAATTATTTTTCAATAGAATTTATTTTTGGTACACATCAACATAACTACATTTCAATTGCACAAACAATTAGTTAAAACTTTTAAATACCTAAATTTATATTTAAAGTATATGTAAATCTTTAATAAAATAAATTTCAAACTCTTGATGAAATATATTCAATAAAAAAATTTCTTTGCAACAACTTCTCATGCTCGCAATTAAAACATCATATTAATAAAACAAATAAATTTAGACTACGCTACAATATTATTCAACATTAACATTCTTTAAAATAAAAATTATTAAATAGTTAATCTTAGTTTTAACATTTTCCATCTTATTTTTTGGTTTGTATATTACATTTTATTTCATCAAATAAATACAAGCACCATTATATGTTGAAAAACAAATTGACAATCAAAGTACAAGGAGACAAACAACCATCCTTTATAATAAGCACTACGCCAAAAATTGCCTTTTACAGCGCCCCTTTTACAGCGCTTGCTAAAATCAAGCGCTGTTGAAAATATATTTTAAAAATACCGGATCCTTTTACAGCGCTTTGTCTGACAAGCGCTGTAATAGAAGCGCTGTTGTATGTATTATAATGTTTGCGCATAACGCTATAAGGCTTTTACAGCGCTTGTCAAAAAAGCGCTGTAAAATGAAGCGCTTTCGCGTATTATTTTACAGCGCTTTTCCCACAAGCGCTGTAAAATGCATGCGCTTTCAATTTTTTGAACTACCTATTACAGCGCTTTTTCTACAAGCGCTGTAAAATACATGCACTTTCATTGAATTTAACTACCTATTACAGCGCTTTTTCTACAAGCGCTGTAAAATGCATAATTCAAATAATTATATATGTTGGAAACCCTCATATCATATCCTCTAGATCTTTCAAAACCCTAATATCCTCTACGTACTGTGCAGCCATCTACGTTGTCTCAGGTATTTTTTAATTTGTTTTTGTCAAAAAATCACTTCAATTGTTTTAAATCTCTTCTACACATGATCTGTTATGCATGTTTTAAATCTCTTCAATTGTTCATGAGAAAAAACATGATCTGTTATGTTTTGAAATTGTCAAAAACAACATTATCTGTTATCATGATCCAAAACAACATTATTTCTCATGAACAATTGAATAATTCATATTATATATACCACATGATCTGTTATGTTTTGAAATTGTCAAAAATTGGCAAAAACTCATATCACATGATCTGTTCTGTTTTGAAACGTGTTGATATGTTTTGTATTGAAAGCTTATTAGTTTATTAGTTTATTAGTTTATTAGTTTATTAGTTAAGTATTGAAAGCTTATTAGTTTTGTAACTGCATTTATATAGGTGGTATAATATGGATAGGAAATGGATGTCAGCCAATCGATTGTCAAAAGAGTATGAAATTGGAGTGAAGGAATTTGTTGAGTTTGCAGTGAAGAATGCAAAAGATCCAAATAGAGTAGTTTGTCCTTGTTTAAAATGTTGTTTTGGAAAACGTGTTAGAGAAGATGAATTAGAAGGACATCTAGTATGTAATGGAATTGGTCAAAGCTACACATGTTGGATAAGACATGGTGAGAAAAAAAAAAAAGGAAACATTAATTTTGAGAATAGTTCGACATATGCTTCAACTGACTTCGATACAGATACATATGAGCCGGACCGAGTTGATGAGATCGCAAAAGCAGTTGAAGAAGATCTTCGAGATTGTCCTAAAATGTTTGAAAGTTTGTTGAGTGATGCAGAGAAAGAATTATATAATGGTTGTACTAAATTCACAAGATTGTCGGCGATATTAAAGTTGTACAACTTAAAAGCGAGTAATGGATGGTCTGATAAAAGCTTTATAGAATTATTAACACTCATAAAAGATATGTTGTCAGATGATAATGAACTTCCCAGTCGAACCTACGAGGCTAAACGGATTTTGTGTTCTATTGGCATGAGTTACGAAAGGATTCATGCGTGTCCTAATGATTGCATTTTATTTCGAAATGAATATGAACTACTTAAGGCGTGTCCGAAATGCAATGTCTCTCGATATAAGAAGAAAGAATCTACTCCAGCAAAAGTCGTGTGGTATTTTCCTATAATACCAAGATTTAGGCGCATGTATCGCAGTGAAGAAGATTCAAAACACTTGACATGGCATGCAGATGAAAGAATTAAAGATGGAATGTTTCGACACCGTGCAAATTCCCTACAATGGGCAAAAATTGATCACGACTATCCTGAATTCGGGATGGAGTCAAGAAATCTAAGACTTGCACTTTCTACTGATGGAATGAATCCACATGGTCTTCAAAGCTTCTCACACAGCACGTGGTCTGTGATTTTGGTAATATATAACCTACCTCCATGGTTATGTATGAAGCGTAAGTTTATGATGTTGTCTCTGTTAATTTCTGGACCCTAACAACCGGGGAATGATATCGACGTATACTTGACTCCTCTAATCGAAGATTTAAAGCGTATGTGGGAGACAGGTGTGGAAGTTTATGATGGGTATAAGAAAGAATGTTTCAATTTGAGGGCTATGTTGTTCGGCACAATTAATGATTTTCCAGCATATGGTAATTTATCAGGATATAGCATTAAAGGTCAGTGTGCATGTCCTATATGTGAAGAGAGTACAAATTGGATGCGATTGAAACATTGTAAGAAGAATGTGTTTCTTGGACATCGTAGATTTTTACCTTATAGTCATCAGTATCGTTGGTGGAGAAATGTATTTAATGGAAAATCAGAGGAAGGTAAAGCTCCTTCAGCACCGACTGGATATCAAATACTTGAAAAAGTACAAGGTTTGACCAATAAATTTGGCAAACCTTTTGCGGGAGAGTTGGTCAAAACTGGGTGGAAGAAAAGGTCAATTTTCTTTGAATTGCCATATTGGAAGTCATTGTATATAAGACATTACCTTGATGTGATGCATATTGAAAAAAATGTATTTGATAGTGTTATTGGTTTGTTACTCAATGTTCCAGGAAAGTCTAAAGATGGCATCAACGCAAGATTGGACTTGGTCGATATGGGAATAAGAAATGAATTGGCTCCAGTAAAGAAAGGAAATCACACATATCTACCTCCAGCCGCTCATACCCTATCTAGAAAGGAAAAAATTGTTTTATGTAAATTTCTACACGAAGTTAAAGTTCCAGAAGGATACTCTTCGAACATTAAAAGTTTGGTTTGTATGAAAGACCTCAAGTTAAAAGGTTTGAAGACCCATGATTGTCATATTCTAATGGAGCATTTGCTACCAATAGGTATACATTCCATTTTACCTGAAAAAGTTCGACTAGCCTTGACTAGATTATGTTTCTTCTTCAGGGAAATTTGTAGTAAAGTGATCAACCCTCAGAAATTACCGACATTGCAGAGGGAAATTGTTGTTACTTTGTGTGAGCTTCAAATGTATTTCCCACCATCGTTTTTTGATATAATGGTTCACCTTACTGTTCATCTGGTTAAGGAGACACAACTTTGTGGGCCAGCTTATATGAGTTGGATGTATCCGATTGAACGATATATGAAAATATTAAAAGGGTACGTAAAAAGTAGAAGTCGACTAGAAGGTTGTATTGCTGAACGATACATTGTGGAAGAGGCTGCTGAATTTTGTACTGAATATCTGTCCAATGTTGAATCCATAGGGCTTCCCATGTCTCGTCATTCGGGAAGAATATCAGGAGAAGGGATAATTGGAAGGAGACTGCTGACTATATCAAGGACAGAATAGGAGCAGGCACAATTGTATGTTCTGCACAATGATGATGAGGTTCAACCGTATGTTACAATACACATGGATCAGTTAGCTCGTTTGAACATGAATAGGAATCAAAATTGGATAACTCGAGAGCACAATCAAAGTTTTATAACATGGTTAAAAAATCACATAAAGTCAAAATTTGATATAGACCCCGGATCAATTTCACAGAGGTTGAGGTGGCTAGCAAATGGTCCGAGCTTACATGTCTTTTCTTACACTGATTATGTTATTAACGGCTACACATTTTATACCAAAGAACAAGATGATCAGACCACTATGCAAAACAGTGGAGTCACTCTCGTAGCTGAAGCGATGCATGTCTCCAGTGCAAAAGACAAAAACCCAATATATGCAAATCTATCATATTTTGGGGTTATCGAGCGCATATGGGAGTTAGACTGCACAATATTTCGTGTTCCCATATTTGGTTGCAAGTGGGTCGATAATAATAATGGCGTTCGGATTGATGAGTCAGGATTCTTGCTTGTGGATTTTAATAGGGTGGGATACAAAGACGAGCCTTTTATTTTAGCGTCGCAAGCTCAACAAGTGTTTTATGTCGCCGATCCTTCTGATGATAAATGGTTTGTTGTCCTATCGACCAATAAAATAAGTGATGATAACAACAATGATGAAGATGTTGGTAATGATCTTTTATTTGCAACATCACAACAACCACATGAAATTGATTCAACTGATGATGGTTTATATCTTAGAGATGATCATGATGAGGGAATTTGGATTAATCCATCGTTTCGTATTGTAAATGGACAAACAGATTCGAATCCCACCAGGAAAAGAAGAAAGGCATCTTAATGTACATGTTTAATTGTTGTAATCTGAAGTATTGTAATCTGAATTATTGAAATGTACATGTTTAATTGTTGTAATCTGAAGTATTGTAATCTGAATTATGGGTGGGGGGATAATACTTTCTCACCAAATTTTCGTTAATGTAATTTAGGTGACTTAATTGAAATATTAGCATACAAATTCAAATGAATGAATATTAATAACCATTTTTACTTATAAATAGTAAGAGAGTGTATAGAATTGAGAAAATGGTGGTAAAATGAAGAAAATAGTAAGATGTGTATAATTATTTCTCATAAAGAAGGATCAACGTTTTCATTTTTGATCTCCTTGAGGCTGATTCCTCCCATGTTGGAACAATTTCAGCGTTCAAATTAGACTCTAATTAATTCAAATTCAAATTGAAAGGGTGGAGAGTCATGGAACGTTTTACAGCCCTTATAAAAATAAAATAATGAGACGTTTTACAGCGCTCTCCTAACAAAGCGCTGTAAAAGGCCCTTTAAAAAATAAAATAAAGAGAACTTTTACAGCGCTTATGTGAACAAGCGCTGTAAAAGGCCCTTTAAAAAATAAAATAAAATAAAGAGACCTTTTACAGCGCTTATGTGAACAAGCGCTGTAAAAGGCTCATGTAATTTACAAACGCTTACATTTACGAAGTTCACTTAATTCAGATTCAAACCGAGGCCCTCCAAGTGTGACAAGGCTTTAAAAGGCACTAAGCAAAATAAAATAAATAGACCTTTTACAACGCTTGTTCACATAAGCGCTGTAAAAGGTCTCTTTATTTTATTTTATATTAGCCTTTTAAAGGCTTGTCACACTTGGGTTCGAATCTGAATTAAGTGAACTTCGTATATGTAAGCGTTTGTAAATTACAAAAGCCTTTTACAGCGCTTGTGTGAACAAGCGCTGTAAAAGGCTCATGTGATTTACAAACGCTTACATATACGAAGTTCACTTAATTCAGATTCGAACCGAGGCTCTCCAAGTGTGACAAGGCTTTAAAAAGCACTAAGTAAAATAAAATAAATAGACCTTTTACAGCGCTTATATGAACAAGCGCTGTAAAAGGCTTTAAAAATAATATTCATCAGATAGCTAACATGACTTTCTCTAACAGGATTTTCTTCAAACACCTTGTACGCATCATGGGAATCCCCAAAAATACATTGTTAACAAAAATATCAAACCCATTATTAACAAAAACATCAGACACATTGTTAACAAAAAACATCAGACCCATTGTTAACAAACCCAATTTTCGCAAAATGGCAATGAACCTGAAGATCAAGTTACGATTTAAGAATGAAAGGGAATGTAAAGAGATAAAAAGGGTGTTGAGATGGAGATTGAAAGAGTAAGCTTTGATGTTTGCGAAGAAGATGCATAAAAGGACTTTGAGGTGGAGTTTGGTGAAGAGGAAGAGAGCTTGGTGGGTTTTGCAGAGCTTGTTTAAAAAATAACATAGCAAAACAAAAAATTAACATAATAAGGCCTTTTACAGCGCTTGTTGACAAAAGCGCTGTAAAAGGCCTTTTAAAAATTTAAATAAGGATGTCTTTTACAGCGCTTCTTTGAGGAAGCGCTGTAAAAGTATTTTTTTTAAAAACAATGAGGTCTTTTACAGCGCTTGTGGATAAAAGCGCTGTAAAAGAGCCTTTTAAAAATTTTAATAAGGATGTCTTTTACAACGCTTCTTTGAGGAAGCGCTGTAAAAGGCTTTAAACAAACAAGCGCTGTAAGGACGCTTTTTAGAGCGCTTTTTTAACAAGCGCTCGCTGTAAAAGGAGTAGGCCTTTTAGAGCGCTCTTTGGAAAAGCGCTGTAAAAGTGTTATAAAAAAGCGCTGTAAAAGGGTTATATATATATTAACCTCTTCAGTTTCCTCTTCATTACGTAAACTACACTATCATTGAAACCTTCATCGTTCTTCTCTTCTTTTGCAAACCCTATAATCCCGTCCATTACAAACTGTTTTTCCACGATCCTCTCCTTCATTTCGAACCTTATTTCCATCCAAGATCATTTCGAACCTTATATTTTCATTGAAATACGTAACCCTCATTACGTATTTCTTCAAAACGTTTTTCTGTGAACCTTATTGCTTAACAAATTTTTGTGTTCGCTCTTTTCTTCGCATTTCATCTTTCTTCCAACCATTATTCAGGTATTGATGTTATTTATTTTTTGTAATGATTAAAATGCATGTTGAGCTTGTTTAAAATATATATACTGATACATGTTGAGGTTGTTTAGAATAATGCATGATGCATGTTGAGCTTGTTGATGTTATATTAAACTGCATGTTGAACTTGTTGTAGTTAAATGGATACAAACAAAGAAATAGAATGTCAAAATGAAGAAGTTGGCACCTCTAAGGCTTATGAAAATGAAGTCAAATGTGGTGCAACTATAATGCAAAAGGTGATCAAAGCAAGGAGCAATGGCACGAAGTTTGAGGTTATACTATACTATACTCTGTTTGTTGTGTATTTTTTTAGCTTTTTTTAATAGCATGAACTTACTATATGAGTTTATTAGGTTGGCTGGAATGAAAGTGGTCAGCCAATTGACCCCAACAGCGCAATGTTTGTAAGTTACATTGGGGCTGTTGTTCGACAAAATATTCCTGTTACCATTGACGATTGGAGAGATAAGACGTTGAAGGATGCCAAAGATATCATATGGAATGATATCCAAGTAAGTTTTTTGATTCAATCTTTTGTCATTTATAAATATTTTCATTGAAATACTTTACTTATAATTTTTTTCATTGCAGACAACTTTTGTCCTTGATGAAGGACGAAAGAATTACGTTTTGAGAGTTGCGGGAAAAATCCATCGGGGATTTAGATCGCATCTCTCAAATTTCTATATAAAAGATAGAGAAGGAAACACAAGTGCTGAACCTCCAAAGATATATCAACATTATATATCAAATGATGAATGGAAAGCATTTGTTTCCAAACATACTGACCCCGCATTTGTCGTAAGTGATTAATTTATTTGCATTTGTGTGTTTTATTATTCATATTCGTAGCGTATTTTAAATTTTTACATAATTGCTATTTATTTATATAGAATATTAGTAAGGCAAATCGCGAGAGGGCAAGCAACCCGACGCACCCATACAGAAGATCACATATGGGATATGCACGGCTAGACCAAACCCTTGTAAGTCAATGTAACATCAATGGTTGAGGGAATTTGTATTATAACCTATAGTTTCTAATTAATATTTTTTTTTAACAAATAGCGACAAGAGACCCAATCCGATCAACCATTGGATCGTCATATCTTGTGGAAGGAAGCTCGGGTAAATAAAGATGGAGTGGTTGATAACGAAAATGTTCAAAAGGTAATAGAACTTTGTGTAAGTATATTATGACTTTAATATTGTATTTATCACTTAAATACTTTTTAATATTGTATTTTAAAAATGCTAATGAACTTAATGTTACATGTAATTTAGGAGACGATCGAACAAAGTTCTGAACATGAAGAGGGCAACAAGGCTACTTGCAGGGATATTCTGGGCAAAGTTTTTAATGTTCCTGAATATTTCGGTCGTGTTAGGGGGAAGGGATTTGCCGATACCGAACAATGACATTGATATGCAGACTTTAGGCGAAGCTGTTGGTAGTTACGTGGCATGGCCCACGAACCTTGTTGCCCTCGTTAAAAGCCCTCCCAAAAACGAATCAGTTACGTCTCCCAAAAAGGTTTGTCACATTTATTGGATAATTGTCAATTTTTTCAGATTCAATAAACTAACATTTAACCTCATTTTTGTAGGTCCAAGTAAATAAACCTCCAACACATCCAAAAAAAGGCAGCAAACCTCAAAAATTGGAGATTAGTAGAGCTGCCAAATTACAAAGGCCGGAGGCCAATAAAACTGCCATTAAAGCTGCCAAACTTGCAGCAAGAAAAAAACTGGATCGTGGGAAATCAGTCGCTGTTGCTCCTACAATAAGTCAGCCACCCCTTGGTAAATACGGGACGTATCTTGACAAACAAGTAAAAAACAAGTTATGCAGCAGCGACGATTTGCGCATGATACACATGAATAAAGATATATTCGGAGATGAGTATGAGGAATTGTTCAACAAGGAGCACGTATACGAACTTCTCGAACATAAGGAGCTCAGTGCTACTGTGATGTGCTTGTACATAAGGTAAAAAATACTTTTAATTGCATTTATTGGTAATTAATTAAATGTATTGGTAATTAATCTTCTTTAAAATTTTAATTGAAGGTTTTTGCATGAGAAGTTCGTGTGCATGCGGAAATTGTCAAATAAATACTCATTCTTGTCTCCGCATAAGCTGTCCATGTGGAAACACGATCAAGAAAATGTAAATAAATACATTATGAATATGTTTTTAGGAAATAAAGAAAAGGAAAAATTGTTCTTCGCACCATATAATTCAGGGTACGTAATTTTATCTTTTTAATTGATGAGAATTTAATTTATTAGTTGTGTATAAACAAAATTGCTGAACAAATTTTTTGTTGTTGTAGGGCACATTGGGTGCTATTTGCAATCAATGCGGTCTCTGAAGTTATATACTATTTGGATCCCGTGCATGGCGATTACAACAAACACTCCGAAATAAAGACTATGTTCGACACGTAAGTAATATTCATTTATTTTTGTTACACATATATATAAATAAGTGTTTGTTCATGCTAAAATAATCACATTTATTCATTTATATAGTGCCTTAAAAGTTTATCGATCTCAAAGAGGTGCGATAGTGTCGAAGCAAAAGTCTAATAATATTACATGGATCCCAATAAAGTGCCCTCGTCAAACAAACAACATCGATTGTGGGTACTATGTATTGAGATTCATGAAGGAGATTGTTGACAAGAATAAAACTATTATCCCAAAAACGGTACGGTATTTTGATTATATGATTTTCATATATAAATTATCTATATATTTGATACTAACTTAATATAATATGTTCAATTTTTATATTGCAGTACTTTGAAAATTCCAGTCCATCATATTCTGAGCAAGATCTGATGGAATTAAAGGAGGAATGGTGTGAGTATGTGATTGAAATGAAAATTATTTGATTTTCTGGGAAATAGCATGCTGCTGTTCAAGGGATCTGAATATTATATGGTGCATAGTTATTATATGTATATGATCATAGGACAATATATAAACATGCATATGAATATGTTGTAAATTAGGTTCAATGTATATTTAGTTACTTATGTTGTAAATTACTGTGTTATAGGGTATATGTATCATGTTTTGTTTTAACAGATTCTGGTTCTGGTTCTGGTTCTGGTTCTGTTTCTGGTTTTGGTTGTGTTACAGGGTACATGCATATGAATATGTTATACATTACTGATTATGGTTGTGTTGTGTGAACGTACTGGTTCAAACTAATTTTGGATAAAACGATAAAAGACAGCGCTTTATAAAAAAAATGCCATAAAAGGCTAAAAGGCGCTTTTAAAATATATATATATAAAAATAAAAAAAATAACACCTATTACAGCGCTTTTTCTAAAAAGCGCTGTAAAAGGCATACCAAAATATGCCTTTTACAGCGCTTGTTATAGAAAGTGCTGTAAAAGGCATACCAAAATATGAATTATGGGTATGCCTTTTACAGCGCTTGTTATAAAAAGTGCTGTAAAAGGTACCCCAAATATATGAATTATGGGTATGCCTTTTACAGCGCTTGTTATAAAAAGCGCTGTAAAAGGCACCACAAATATATGAATTATGGGTATGCCTTTTACAGCGCTTGTTATAAAAAGCGCTGTAAAAGGTGCATAATAAGCGCGCGTTATAAAATGTGCCTTTTACAGCGCTTTTTATAAGCGTTGTTGTATCTTTTACAGCGCTCGAATTCACAACGCTTTTTTTTTTTGAAAAAGCGCTGTAGAAGGCTTAAAAAAGCGCTGTAAAATGCTATTTTTGGTGTAGTGAAGTTATCATGGGAATTTTTCAAAATATTTGAAAAATTAAATTAGATGATTATAATAAACAAGATTGTCTCTCATTTTAATTTTCCTAATCATACTCAATTATTATAAATCAATAGAATAATATTATAAGATATATTTATAATACATAAAATATTACTTATAAAATTTATAAAATTAATTAATATATGCGCAACATGCAGACCATAATCTAGTCTATTATATATATTTAAAACAGACTACCGAATCCCACCTCATCATATTTTGACACCTCATTGTATTTCATCCACATCCGCTAAAAAACTAATGTCTTTAATTTCTATTTTTCCTCTTTCTTCCACAATTTCTTTAATACCTACCTCCAAAATCTATTTGATAATATTATTTTATAATCAATTTAAAAATTATAAAATTATTTTACAATTTGATAATAATTTATAATTTATCTAATATATATATATATATATATATATATATATTTAAAACAGACTCTCGAATGCCACCTCATCATATTTTGACACCTCATTGTATTTCATCCACATCAGCCAAAAAACTGATGTGTACCTCTTGAGAAGTATGTCCTCCTCCTTCAACAACTTCTTTAATTTCTTTAATTCCTATTTTTCTTCTTTCTTCCACAATTTCTTTAATACCTCCAAAATCTATTTGATAATATTATTTTTTAATAAATTTAAAAATTATAAAATTATTTTACAATTTGATAATAATTTATAATTTATATTATTATTAAATTATTTTATAAGTTATTTTATAATAAATTTATAAGTTATTTTATAAGTTATTTTATAATAAATTTATAAATTATTTTATAATATTATTAGTCATTTACCAATGGTAATAATTTGTATTATTAATTATTAAATTCAATGAAAAAACCGACTAATCACTCATAAATATCGACATAAATGCTCTTTATCTAATCCCCATTTATAATTTCTTTCAATTTATGTCGATCTATTATTTTAGTAACATTTTATAAAATAAAAATATATATTCTATTTAACAGAAAATACATT
>JBBPBT010000345.1:349533-364558 GCA_037974875.1 Cicer bijugum | reverse complement strand
ATTCAATTATTACAAATCAATAAAGTAATATTATAAAATAATTATATTTATAATACATAAAATATTACTTATAAAACTTATAAAATTAATTAATTAATATATACGCAACACGCAAGCCATAATCTAGTTATTCATTATTACAAAGAAAATCAAAACAATAATAATGGTGTTCATCAAATTAAAGAGTAGAATAAAAACACGTGAATAGAATAATTTTTACTCTAAAATTTGAGATACATTTTTATCCAAATTATATATCTTGTGCATGATAATAGATAACAACACAACTTTTGTTTCTATTTTAATGTCCGATCTATTTAATCTTTTAAACACTTGGAAAATTCTCCAAATATATATAACAATTTATATTTATATTATAATATAGTATAAACATAAATTATTATATATTATTTTAATTATACATGGTTTAAATGTTAGACTTGAGTGTTGTAAGAAGGTACAAACACAAGAAGGAGGGGTTGAATTGTATTCCACAAAGTTAACAATTTTTACTAATTTGATAAAGGTCGATTGATTTTTTTGAATTACTTATATAAGAAGCAATTAGATTGAGAGACAACAAATAATAAAAGTATAAATAATTGGACACATAGATTTATCATGGTTCACCGCTAACTTAACTACATTCAGTCACTTCATTTAGAAGACATTAATCCACTAATTCAAATATATGACAAACAGCCTAACAACCCTAAACGTTTGAGGAACTAACCACCTTGATCCTACAAGTCATGATTCTCTAAACAACTTCACATAGTGAAGAAGGAACTAAACAACTATCAAGATGGATACAAAAGATTGAAATTTTAAGTGTTTGCTTCTAACAAAGCATATAATAATAATAATAATAATAATAATAATAATAATAATATTAATAATAATGATAATAATAACTCTCACACTCTAAGAAAAATCACTTAGAAAATATTTATAATTTGAACAAGTGTTTTTCTTTTTGAACTCTAAGATGAATTTGAAATTTTGAGCATATGAATTGTTCGAGTCTTTTATGATTTTTGATGATCTTCTACTTCAGCTTTGAGTATCTATTTATAGATAAAATTAGGACTTCAGTTTAGTCCTTGTTTCATTCTGAAATGTATCTTCATTCCTAACTTGGTCAACAATAATCTTATTCAAAAATAGTTTTGAACAAAATGCTTTGTGATAATATGTTTTGTTAGTCAATTCTTTATTTCTTAATCCAATCTGAACAGTTATTCTAGATCGATTTTGTTCGTATTTTTTTCAAATTGAGTTTGTAAATTCTTCAACTTGATTCTATTTCTATTTTGTTCAGATTGAGTTTATAAATTGTTCATATTGATATTGTTCATATATTGTTATAGATAAATCTTAATCAAATCTTAACCATATCTTCTTTTCAACTTGGTCAAAGATTTTCTTCAATTATAAATCTGAATCAAATCTTATTTTATACTCTACGAAGTCAAATATATTATTTTCATAAAATATTTTTGTTATCATCAAAACAATTTAATTCCAACACTGTATAACTTGCATCCAAAAATACGAAGATTTCACCAGTTTGTATTATTTTTCAATTCATAATCAAATATCCAAAAGTGAGAAATTAAAAAGAATAAGTATGAATCAATACTATCAAATAAGATCAAATAAATGATGAGTAAACTCTTAAAATCATCAAATTATGAATTTATCATGTATTAAATCGTTGTAAGTAATAATAAAATAGAAAAATAGAATGTCGAACACAGGAAATGTGCTATACTATGAATGATTTTTACTTATCCAATTGAACAAAAGGTTTTGATTTAATTGAGTATTTTATTTCAATTAAAAAGAGTAAAAGTACTTAATATTATAACAATAAAAGAGTGAAGGATAAGTTTCACTAAATTTTAACTTTAAATTATTAATTGGACTATGACCATTGAACTCTTCTATTGAATTGTTACTGAATTCTTTCTAACGTTGTTGTCCAAATTCCTTATAAATCTTTAATTATTAAATAACTTAGAATTTTTTAGTGACTTATTACCTATGCATTTTTCTCAATGGGTTTCATGTGTCTATATCCATTTCTAGAGTACAAAGAATAATTATCCATAAATGAGTTTTGAGAATACTTCTTCAAGGATGCTAGAACTAGAATCCTCTACGTTGTTTCTTTTAGGTCACAATTTTCTAGTCTCCAAAACAACCAAATAGATACTTACAATTTGATAAAAAAAACAAATCATTTTTAAATTTTCGGCAACCCATCATGTGACCTGTCGCGCCTAGACAAATTTCAAGAATCCAAAAAATTGCAAAAATGCTCCCAATTGCATGACCAACTGCGGAGCTTTGTTGGGACACGGGGTGGCCACGGCCCCTCCAATAAAAAATATTATATTTAAAATGATTAAAATGGCCTTGTTAAAACTCAAAAATTACAGTTTTCTCTTTCTTCCTCTCTATTCCGCCTTCCCCTCTCTCCCTCCTTCAGATTCACGAATCACGACAAAGGCGCGACCGCCTCACTCTGCCTCCAGTTCAGATCACTCCTCTGCTCGTTGCGGGCCTGCAGCCGCCTCTGCCTGATTGCCTCTGTGGCCGTTCGTCGCTTCGCCGCAACCTCATTTTTCTCTAGATTTTTGCTTTGTTCAAAACGTTCAGATTTCTATTTTGTTACTGTTGATTGTTGTTAGCTAGTGTTGATTTAGTTTTTGATTTGGAATTCTGTTAGTTTGAATCGTCGCTCCTCTGTTAATTAGTTTGAATTGTCGCTCCTGTTAGTTAGCTTGATAGTTGGTTCTCCTGTGTTAGTTTTGAGTTCTTCATTTTGTTGAGTTTTTACTTTTCCTATGAATTTAATATATACGGCAGTACCTGATATTTTTGTGGAATTCTACTTTTTTGTTTATGTTGTTCACTTAGCATGAAATTTAGAGCTTATTTTGTTAGTGTTGAGTTTGAGTTTGTGATGCACATAAGGTGTTTGATTTTATGTCCATGTAAAGTGTTTGAGTTTTTTTATTGCAAATAAGGTGTTTGATTCTATGTCTATATAAAGTGTTTGAATTTTTTTATTGCATGTAAGGTGTTTGAGTTTTGTTGCATTTTTGTTTGAATTTTTTTGTTGTATTTCAATATCGGTCACCCCAAACTTTTTAGTAAAGCTCCGCCACTGCTCATACTTTGAGTAGTTTTCAACTCTATAAATACAAAAGTCCTACATTGAATAGAAAACAAGTTTCAAACTCTTGTGAAAAGAACACAAAAGTTGGATTTCTCAACTTTCTCTTTTCTATTATGCTCAACTTATTTTTGAGCCACTTCCCCCTTTATTTCTCTCCCTCTGATATTTATGAGTGGCTTTGTACTGTCGTCCCTTCGATTTTTGAGTTGTTGTTATGTCGTAGTCCTTTTATTTTTAGAACGATTCTTATGTCGTAGTCCATTCGATTTTAAAGCGGTTGTTATGACCCTTTCGATATTTTAGAGCGGTTTTGTACATGTTGTAGTTTTGTCGATGTTGAGTGGTCCTAATATCGCTATCATTTTAGAGCTGTTTTTATGTTGTAGTCTCAATTTTTTAGTGGTCCTAATACAACTACGAGCAATTTTGTGTGGTTGTCTTTTGTAGCAATTTGTGTGTCGTAGTCTTTTAGAGCGGTTTTTTGTGTCGAAGTTGTTTTGAATTATGAGTGATCATATTACCATATTGCGAGTGACTTTAATTTTCATATTGATAGTGACTTTAATCATTATATTGAGGGTGTAATTCTAGAACGATTTTCTACAGTGCAGTGAAACTCCAATATAGTGAATTTGGGCTATTTTATCCTAGGAACTTCGTGGTTGATAGTCTGTCGTACACAATTTGGGAAGTGTCGGGAAATGTATTAAAGAGAACAACCTAGTCCGTGACTCAACTCCAATAATATCATCAGTGACATAAATTTATTTTGAAACGATTTTTCAAAACTCAAAAAAACAATTTTAAGACATTTATTTATGCCATGTCAACAAAAGAGATTACTGGATCTGGTTTTGGTGCTTCTAATTTCAATAAAATGTTTCAATGAGGCAAACATATATGGATAAGAAAGCTGAAGAATTAACTCACAAGGGGATAATGATTACTCTATAAGAATTATATTCTTATTGGACTTTCTGAGCCGTATTGTGTCGTAGCTCTTTTGAATTATGAGTGATCATATTACCATATTGCGAGTGACTTTAACTTTTATATTGAGAGTGACTTTAATCATTATATTGAGAGCGTAATTCTAGAACGATTTTCTACGGTGCAGTGGAACTCCGATATAGTGAATTTTGGTTGTTTTATCCTAGGGATTTTGTGGATCATAGTCTTCGTTGTTCATCGGTGACATAAATTTATTTTGAAATAGTTTTTCGAAACTAAAAAAAATCAACAATTTTAAAACATTTCTTTATGCCATGTCAATTAAGAGATTATTGGATCTGATTCTGGTGCTTCTAATTTTAGTAAACTATTTTAATGAGGCAAACATATATGGATAAGAAAGCTGAAAAACTAACCCAAAATTACTCTATAAGAATTATATTCATATCGGACTTCTGATGATATGTATAACTACTGCAATTCCAACAATAATGTGTGTCGATACCTCAAATATTAGAGTATTAGATGAGCGATTCGTGGAGGCTCACTACCGTCAAATTCATAAGTTAACTAATTAGATCATCTATTAAGATACGTCAATCATGGCATATTTAAATTAAATATTGAAATTTAATATGTCTCATGTTGCTTGAATGTTGAAATCAATAAAGTGTCTCCTTCTACTTACATGTTGTGTGCTTTTAATTTTTGACATACTAGACTCTGTTATGTGAACACATAATTTTAAACTTAAGTATCTTAGGTTTAATTCCAAAGTTATCTTTAAATGATTTTGAAAAATGTGATTTTTGTAGTCAAGCTAAAACAACAAAGAGTTCACATAAAAATGTAGTTAGAAAATCTCATTCTTTAGAATTATTACACTATGATATAAGTGAACTTGATGGGATGTTAACAAGAAATGAAAAATAAAAGTGAAACACTTGACATGTTAAGGATTTTTTTAACTAAAATTGAAAATCAATTTAGTAGAAAGATTAAGGTTCTACGTATGATTCTAGTTTGTTTAACGAGTTTTATAAATTTCCTGGAATTATACATGGAACAACTGCACCATAATTGCTTCAAGTGAACGTTGGAAAATAAAAATAATAGAACTCTTACTGAACTAGTTGTTGCTAGTTTTCTTAACTTTTGTGTTGCATCACATTTGCTATGTTTTGAATAGAGTTCCTAATCTAAAACCAAACATCTCATTATGAGATAGTGAAGAAAAGACAACCAAACTTGTCTTATTTTCAAACTTGGGGTTGTTTGGGTTATGTCATAATCCTCAATCCCAAGCAAATCAAACTCGTCAATAGAGCCCATAAATGTATATTCATTGGGTATTCAGTAAACAATGATGTGTATAGGTTTTATGACCAAAATGCAAAAGTGATCACAGAGTCAAATGATATTGACTTCTATGAAAATAAATTCTCTTTCAAATCAAGAAATAGTGGGGGCATCGAACCATGTCATGTTCTCGTGACAAGAAGCATTGAAAGCAGCAAACAAGGAAAACAGGAACTCGAAGAAGTAAGAGAGTCAAAGTTGTTAAAGATTATGGACCCCATTATATGGCCTATACCTTAGAAGTGGATCCTACAAATCTTTAATAAGCTTTGTCATCTTTGGATGCAAATTTATTGCAAGAAGCAATCAATGATGAAATTGATTCTCTAGAGTCTAACATGACAACATTTTGTAGACTTGCCTCGTGGTTGCAAATCAACAGGTTGTAAATGAATACTAAAAACAAACTAAAACCCAATGGAATGATTGATATATACAAGGCTCGCATTTTAGCCAAAGATTTTAGACAAAGAGAAAATATAGATTTCTTCAACATATTTTCACCGATCACTAAAATTACATCCATTAGGATACTCATCTCACTTGTGTTATTCATAACTTGGTGGTACACCAAATAGATGTCAAAACTATTTTATTAAATGGTGATCTAGAAGAAGAAATCTATATGGAACAACCTGATGGTTTTTTGATTCATGGAGAAGAAGATAAGGTATGTAAGTTAGACAAATCTCTGCATGGTCTTAAACAAGCTCCTAAGCAATGACATAAAAAGTATGATAACTGGATTATATCAAATGATTTTAAAGTGAATGAAAGTGACAAAAGTATTTATTACAAATTTGAAAATGACATTTGCACTATTATATGTCTCTATGTAGACGACTTACTCATAATTGGTTCAAACATTCATGTTGTAAATACTGTGAAATCATTGTTGTGTAACAGCTTTGATATTAAAGACCTCGGAGAAATGAGTGTAATCCTTGGAATCAAGATTACTAGGTCAAAAAAGGGGAATTTCTTTGGATTAGTCTCACTATGTTGAAAAGATCCTAAAGAAATACAAATACTTTACTGTAAACTTGCTTGCACACCATTTGATCTAAGTGTGAAACTTTTCAAGAACACTAGTGAATGTGTTAGACAAATTGAATATGCTAGCATCGTCGGCAGGCTCAGGTATGCCATTAATTATACTAGACTCGTCATTGCCTACATCGTGGGACTAGTGTGCAGGTTTACCCATAGACCTAGTATAGAGCACTAACACGCTATTGAAAAATTTGTGAGATACTTAAAAAGGACCACGAGTTTCATATTAATTATCAAAGATTTATAGCCATCCTCGGAGGATACAATGTTATCGATTGGAACATTTTATTAGATGAATCCAAACCAACTAGTAGCTATAATTTAGTATAGCTAATGGTGTTGTATCTGGGGAATTGAAGATCTAACGATATTTTCTCAATCCACTATAGAGTCTGAAGTGATACCACTAGCTACTACTAGTGAAGAAACGAGCTAGTTGATATGCTTGCTAGCTGAGATCCCTTTATGGGAAAATCTATGACAAATGTGTTGATCCATTATGATAGTATTGCATCTATTACAAAGATTGAGAATCATTATTACAAAAGTAAGAAACGAAAAATTCTTCGTAAGCACAACACTATTAGAGAGTTACTTTCTAAAGGAGTTGTTATAGTGGATCATGCACGCACTGACGAGAATTTAGTAGATCATTTGACGAAAGGGTTAGCTAGAAAGAAAGACCTAAATACATCCAAAAGGACAAGACTAATGCCTATAATGTCACACATGATGATAACCCAACCTCAAAGACTAGAGATCCCAAGAATTAGGTTCAATGGGTAATAACAAGTCGTGAAGTGATATGAGATGAACATGCTATTATAAATCAAAGAAACATGATTCCTAAAGTGATGATAGGATGAGGTAATCGAAAATCTTAATGAGGTCTATACTCTATGTGGAATGGAGTACCTAGTTACAAGAATACTCTACATACACTCACCAATGTGAATGTGGAAGTAGTGTCGCTTCCTATGAAATTTAGAGGTAGAATTCCAAGAGCGTTCACTATACTAGGATAAATGTGTAGGGTCATTAATTCACGGGATCTTGAGAATACACCTTATGAAAAGATTGTGTGTGGATTTGATGTCAGAGGTAAATTCCAAACAACGAGTCACTCTTGTTGAATCTAAATCTTACTTATTATGCAAATGTTCAAGTCAAGAGACAACTTTGTTTGCGCACGATCTTATAGAAACGTTTGACGCTATTTCATAAATAATTTTCTAAATTCAAGTGGGGGATTTTTTGAACATCGAGTATGTTAATGTGTGAATTTAAAAGTTGTTGAAGTCGCACATTGGAAAACTCTCATATTTTGAGTAGTTTTCAACTCTATAAATACAAAAGTCCCGCATTGGATAAAAAAAATATGTCAATTTTCTTCCAACACTATATAATGAGTTTCAAACTCTTGTGAAAAGAACCCCAAAGTTGGATGTATTTCTCAACTTTCTACTTTCTCCCTTTTCTATTCTGCTTGACTTATTTCCGAGCCATTTCTCCCCTTTCTTTCTGTCCCTTCGATATTTATGAGCGGTTTTGTACTGATGTTCCTTCGATTTTTGGGTGGTTTGTATTTGGTAGTTCTTTCAATTTTTAGAGCGATTGTTATACCGTAGTCCCTTCGATTTTTAGAGTGTTTTGAACTATAGTTCCTTCGATATTTTAGAGCGGTTTTGTATCGTAGTCTTATGGATTTTTAGAGCAGTTGTTATGTCGTACGATATTTGAGTGATCCTAATGCCACATTCCTTTTAGAGAGGTTTTTATGTCGTAGTCCCGTCATTATTTTAGTGGTCCTAATACCACTATGAGCGGTTTTTGTATGGTAGCGGTTTGTATGTCGTAGTCTTTTAGTGCGGTTTATTGTGTCGTAGTCATTTTGATTTATGAGTGGTCATAGTATCATATTGCGAATGACTTTAATCGTCATATTGATAGTGGCTTTAATCGCCATATTGATGGTGTAATTTTAGAAGGGTTTTCTACAATGCAGTGGAATTCCGATATAATGAATTTGGATTATTTTATCCTAAGGACTTTGTGATTGATAGTCTGTCTTACACAATTTGGGCATTACCGTAAAACGCCTTAAAGAGAGCGACCTAGTATGCGACTAAACCCATTAATATCTTCGGTGACAATTTTAATTTGAAATAATTTTTCAAAACTCAAAAAAACAACATGGACTCAAAATGCACCAAATCCACGTTATCATATTCAAATTGCAATAGCACGCAATTTTATCACAATGAAAAAAATCTTATATCCAATTAAAATCAAGGTGTGTTTCTGATGGAAGCTAATTGAAAAATGAAACTTATGTTTCTATGCAAGTTAGTTATGGGGTTTTTTTATATGGCAAAATAGTTCACACGATCCCTTAACTTAATTTCAAATAACATTTTAGTCATTTATCTTTTATTTATTTATTTAGTCTTTTATATAATTTTTAATAATAATATGATCATTTATGTATTAAAATGTCAAAAATATTATTATTGTTTTTTACAAATATTCAAAAAATTGATCAAAATTTTCAAATAAAACCTATAAAATTAATTATCATCTTCAATATAATGAAAATTTCATCATATTCATAACTCAAATCTTCAAATAAACTCATATTTTCATTCTTTATTTGATGATTTTGATGTTGTTGGAGATGAAAATATGAATTTATTTTAATATTTGAGTTATGCATTTGATGAATATATTAATTTTCTTGAAATTGGTATTGAATTTTATGGGTTTTGTTAAAAATTTTGAAGAATTTTCTAAGTTTATGTAAAGAAATTGTAACATTGTTGACATTTTAAGATTTATAAATGATCAAATTATTACTTAAAATTAAATAAAAGACTAAATCAAAAAAAAGAAAAAAAAAAGATAAAGGACTGAAGTCTTACTTGAAACTAAGTTAAGAGACCACGAGAACAATTATATATTTTTAGATTGATTAAGTACATCAAATAAAACCTCAAAATCAAAATAAGATTCATACATAAGAACTCCTTGAAAAACTTAACCCATGAATAGCTTCCAACTATAAAACGCAACCAATCTCAATAAATCAAACATTAAGACATACTCTGATACCACTTGATAGATTTAAATTATTTATTGTTGGAACAGGTTGTATAATTGAGAGGAATTGGAATTGAGAAGAAAAGAGAAGAAAAATAGAGAAAATCAGAAAACAGATTGTTCTTCTGCTTCCTTTAGATTGATCTGGGTTCTGCTCAGATTGATCTTTTCACTTCTGCAGAACAATCTTTTGGTTCTCTGTTACAGCTTTTACACACACTCTCTTATAGATTGATCTTAGCCTTTTATATCAGTAGTTTTGTGGTTGTTTTACATCAACCAACTTAACCAACTTCTAACTAACTTCTAACTACATTTTAACTAACTAATTACACATCATTTTGAATTATAACTAACATGCTCCCTAATTCAAAAGTGATTCAATTTGAAGTTAATCCAAGCTTGATCTTCATCTCTTGGAACTTCACTCTCTTCAAGCCTTTTGTTAAAATGTCAGCCTTTTGATCATCTGTGTTGCAATGTTCCAGCTCTATCTTGCCCTTCATTACTTGATCTCTTAGGAAATGAAATCTTGTCTCAATGTGCTTGCTCCTTCCATGGACACTTGGATGCCTTGCTAGATCTATTGCTGATTTGTTGTCTATCTTCATCTTCACTGCATTGTTACTTCTCAGCCCCAGTTCTGCCATTAATTCTGCCAGCCACACAGCTTGGCATGCTCCCATGGATGCAGCCACATACTCAGCTTCACATGTGGACAATGCAACTATGCTTTGCTTTTTTGAACACCATGATATTGGTGAGTTATTGATTGTAAATACATAGCTTGTTGTGCTCTTTCTATCATCCATATCTCCACACCAATCTGCATCAGTAAAGCCAACAAGTTCAGCTTCCTTATCATCTGATTTTGAGGAATATAGCAGACCCAATTCAATGGTTTCCTTTATGTATCTCAAAATCCTTTTTGCTGCCATGTAGTGTGATGTCCTAGGCTTCTCCATGTACCTACTAATCAGCCCAACAATTTGCTTGAAGGTTGTAGAATCAATCAATTCATCATTGCCTTCTTTGGACAGCATCAACCCTGATTCTGATGGTGTGCTGCTTCCATTGCAATCTTGCATTTTAAACCTTTTTAATACATCACTTGCATACTTTCTTTGATGCATAGAGACTCCATTTTTTCTGGTTTCAAATTCAATACCAAGGAAATATGCCAACACGCCTAAATCGGTCATTTCAAATTCCTTCTCCAATCTGACTTTGAACTCCTTTATTTTCACTTCATTACTGCCAGTTAGCAGCAGATCATCGATATAGAGTCATATCAGCAATGCAGGTGTTGCTGCTGCCTTCTTGACATACACTTCATGCTCATTCACACACTTTTCAAATTGTTGCTCTATGAGAAATCTGTCAATTCTCTTGTTCCAAGCTCTAGGGGCTTGCTTCAAGCCATATAAGGCTTTCTTCAATTTGTAAACATGCTCTTCTTTGCCTGTTTTCACATATCCAGGAGGCTGCTTCACATACACTTCTTCATCCAATGAGCCATTGAGGAAGGCTGATTTAACATCCAATTGATGCATTGACCAACCTTTGTAGCTAGCAATTGAAACTACCAATCTTATTGTTTCAATTCTTGCTACTGGAGCAAATACCTCATCATAGTCCAGCCCATGTTTTTGCAAAAATCCCTTTGCTACAAGTCTGGCCTTGTACCTTGAAATCTGCCCATCAGGTTTCAATTTCAGTTTATAAACCCATTTCACATCAATAGGTCTTTTATTCATTGGCAGGGTCATTAGCTCCCAAGTTTTGTTCTTTTCTATGGCTTCTAGTTCCTCATCCATTGCTACCATCCATCTAGGATCACTCAATGCTTCTTCATCACTTATTGGTTCTGATTCAGCAAGCAAGGCAAAGTGAATTAATTCTCCATCTGCATTGATGGCTGAGTCAGAAGTTACTTCATATGGTTGTAATATGATTGAAGGTTGTCTAACCCTTGCTAATCTCCTCACAGGTTCAATAGCAGGTTGATATGCTACCTCTGCTGGCTGGTCCTCAACCAATTCAGCTGTTACTGCACTACTGGCTGGTCTAGTTGGTATGCCTGGGATGATTGCACTTGTTGTCCAGTCCCAACCTCTTGATTCATCCACTAGTATGTCTTTGCTTATCACTACTTTTTCCTTGTTTGGATCATACAGCTTGTACTCCCAGTGGCATCATAACCCAACAACACCATTTGTTCAGCCCTGTCATCAAGTTTCTTCCTGGTTTGAGCTGGTACATGCCTGAAACACAATGAGCCAAACACTCTCAAGTGATTCACAGTTGGCTTTCTTCCAGTCCAAGCCTCTTCAGGTGTCCTTGTGCCTAGTCTCTTGGTTGGACACCTATTTAATATGTACACTGCAGTTGATACTGCTTCCCCCCAGAATTTATGAGGCACTTTCATCCCTTTTAACATACTTCTAGCCATGTTCACTATGGTTCTGTTTCTCCTTTCAGCCGTGCCATTATGTTGGGAGTGTAGGGTGCAGTTATTTCATGCAATATTCCTTCTCTTTCACAAAAATCATGGAATTCATGAGAGTTGTATTCTCCTCCTCCATCTGTTCTAATGACTCTCATACTAACGCCACTTTGTTTTTCAGCCATTATCTTGAATTTTTTTAAGAATTTCCAGTACTTCATTCTTTCTTTTAATTAGATATACCCAAATTTTCCTTGTAAAATCATCAATGAATGATACAAAGTAATGATTACCACCTATTGATACTTCTTCAAAAAGACCACACACATCCGAGTAGATTATCTCCATCATTCTTGAGGATCGAGTTTGCACTTCAGCCTTGAATGCGTTTCTGTGTTGTTTGGCATGACAGCATTCTTCACACAGCTCCTTTTGCATTTGAATTCTGGGAATTCCTTGCACCATTCTATTGTTATGCAGCATTTCAAGACTTCTAAAATTTAAATGTCCAAACCTCTTATGCCACAACCAATCTTCACTCAACACTTCAGCAGCTAGACATTTGCTCTCATTGATTTGGATATCAATCTTAAAGGTTCTGTTTTTTGCTAGTGGTGCCTTTAAGATCAATCTTCTTGAATCATCGAACAATCTCATCTCACCTTGTTCCATCTTCATAGAATACCCCTTTTCAAGCAACTGTCCTAAGCTTAGCAAGGTGTTCTTCATATTTGGCACATACAACACATCACATATGAAAGATTGTTTGCCATCCCTTCTCTGAATCAAGATTTTGCCAATACCTTCAGCTGTTACTGTGCTATAGTCAGCAAATCTGATTTCCTTCTTCACCTTCTCATCAATATTTACAAACCACTCTCTATGTCTAGTCATGTGATTCGAGCACCCTGTGTCAAGATACCATAATCCTGGACAATCATCCTCCATGCTTGTAGATGCCATCAGCAGCACTTCATCTGAGTCAGAACTATCTGCCCTGGCCAATTGAGCTTCACCATCATCTCTTTGTACTCTCTTGGATCTGCACTTCATCTGCAAAATGCCCATATTTTTGACAATTATAACATTGAACCCTTCTCTTGTCAAACTTCTTTTGCTAGATGGTTTCCTGCGTTTATCATTACTGTTTTGCTGACTTCTTGAGCTTCCAGCCTCCTCATCTTGATCCTGGTTCTGGTGCCATTTTGACTTGCTCTTCCACTTCTTGTTTTTTTACTCCATCTTGACTGGATTTCCTGCTGATCTGAGCTTGCAGTGCCTGCGTTTGTGTGTGTGCCTCATCTCTTTCTTTTATCCTTAATTCATGAGCTTCTAGGGAGTTTTGCAGATCTTCCAGCTTCATTGTATCAAGATTCTTTGATTCTTCGATTGCCACCACTATGTGATCGTGTCTTTGTGTTAGTGTCCTAAGAATCTTTTCAATGATCATAACCTCTGTCATCACTTCTCCATTGGCCTTCATCTGATTTGTGATTGTCTGTACTCGATTGAAATAATCAATCACATTCTCATTGTTCTCCATTTGCAGTAATTCATACTTTCTTCTTAGCATTTGGAGCTTCACTTTCTTGGTTTTTTCATCACCTGTGTAATACTTCACCAAGATATCCCATGCCTCTTTTGCTGTAGATACCTTTGAGATCCTTTCAAAATTGTTTGAATCCACACTTTGCTGGATGTAAAACAATGCCTTGCAATCCCTTTTCTTGCAATCTTTGAAAGTTGTTTGTTGTCTTTCGGTTGGATTCGCACCAAGTTGTTCATAGCCATCTTGAACAATCTAAAACACTTCTTGAGCTCCCAACAACGATCTCATTGATGCAGACCACCTCTCCCAGTTCTTTCCATCCAGAATTGGCAAATTCGATGGAAATCCTCCTCCATTCATTTCTTCTTTTTTTCTTTCACTCACACTTGTGTTTCCCAATTTTGATTCCCCCTCACACTTTCACTCGTGTTTCCCAAGGTCTAGAACTCAAGCTCTTGATCCCATTTGTTGGAACAGGTTGTATAATTGAGAGGAATTGGAATTGAGAAGAAAAGAGAAGAAAAATAGAGAAAATCAGAAAACAGATTGTTCTTCTGCTTCCTTTAGATTGATCTGGGTTCTGCTCAGATTGATCTTTTCACTTATGCAGAACAATCTTTTGGTTCTCTGTTACAGCTTTTAAACACACTCTCTTATAGATTGATCTTAGCCTTTTATATCAGTAGTTTTGTGGCTGTTTTACATCAACCAACTTAACCAACTTCTAACTAACTTCTAACTACATTTTAACTAACTAATTACACATCATTTTGAATTATATCTAACATTTATAAGGAATGTGCTATCATACATATCGTGTTTTAGTGCATAAAATGATAAATTCGTGAACATATTCATATTCATATGGAAATCTATAACATATTCAATCTATTAACAATGTCACTTTTGAAATATATGGATTCATTGCGAAAGGTATTTCAACAACAATCTTAAAATAAAAGTGTTAAGATTAACAACAAAAATTCACTGACTTTTAGTACTTCTTCTGTCAAAACACTTTCCATATTGAAGTCTATATATAGGGGACCTATATTTCTATTATTTTCAAATTAGATATTCTTATTTTCGCTCTTTTTCTTACCTATATCATTTAGTTAACTATTTATTAATTAATTATCTAATCAAAATTTAATTAACCTTAATCTTAATATGACACTGATCAATTAAGAAACTACAAATAGTTAATATAATTATAATAGAAATTATATAGCTACGTAATAATATTATTAAAATATAATATAATAAAATGTAAATATTCCAACAAGTATGACTTGCTACGAATAAGTGATCAACAGGCTCTATAAAACAGAGCAAGTATATCAAATTTTCTCTATAAGAAGTTCACGAGTTTTTAATTTTTATT
>JBBPBT010000345.1:298616-338563 GCA_037974875.1 Cicer bijugum | reverse complement strand
GTGACAATATATATAAATAAACTAAATCTTATTATTTTATATTTTATATTGTTAATTAAAGTATTATGTTAAACTTTTTTTCAACTAAAAAAAAGTAGTATTTTAAAAAATATAACATTAAATCAAAATATTGTAAGACCATACAAAATCATATTTCTCAAAAGAATATGCATATCGATCATTGTGTGACTTATTAATTCTTTATATAAATATGACACATGTATCTAATTTTATTTTAATAATTTAAGATAAATTAGTAGTATAAATAAGAATATATATTTTAAATAAATTACTAAATATATTTAATATTTTAAAATAATATTCATATTTAATGAAAAAAATTTCTAACTGATAGTTATAATTAGGAACAAGACTGGTATTTAATTTCTTATAAGTGTCTTCTCACTCTAATTTTCATTGGTTATTTAATTATCAAATAAATTAATCTCCATACATATAACTTTTTCCTAACTTTGTTTTGCCATGTCAAGGTAAAAGTTTCCACAGTTCCTACCTACATTCTTTTCACCCCTTTCACATTCACAACTCTCTCTCACCATTCACTTTGAATTTGACCCGTTGCCAGCCACCGGCAACTCTTTTCTTTCTACTCCATTGCCTACCCCACCTTGCACTCTCTAGAGGATCTTCATCTTCTAAATCTAAACCTCTCTTTTTTCTTTCTTACCACAAATACAAATATTAAATTAATATATGTAATAACCTTTCCTCTCTCTCACTCTCATGCTTCCTTTTCATGAGATGAAACCCTAATTCATAAACACACCCCACTCTTGGTCTTTTTTGTAATTTACCTCTCAAGGCTTTTCAACCTTTTTCCTCTTTCCCATCCTCAACTTCTTCCCTAGCCAGTTTTATTATATCATAACTAAGATCTATTTCTCTATCTATGTTTTTTTTCTCTTCTTTTGATAGAAAAAAAAAAAAAAAACTTTTTCTCCCTAACTGAAAGACAGGCTAGGAAAAGATTTCCTTCCATTGCAGATCACTAGATCAGTGATTCCATCAAAAAGACATCACACTCTTTACAAAAGGGTGTTCTTACAATTTGATAAAAAAAATATATTCATAGCTTCTTTATCAAACTCTGCAACACCACCACTCCATAAGTTCCTCTCTCATCACTTCCATAACCTTTTCCAATTTTCAATTCCTTTTTACCACTTTTTCTAAACTTTCTTTTTTTCTACTTTTGCTTAATTTACAAGCTATGGATTCTGGCAATAGTGGAAGTATTTCTTCAAGTGGTGATGAAGAATATGATTCAAGAACTAATCATCAATATCATCAAACACTTCTCCCTTCAACTTTCCTCAATCAACAACAACAACAACAACCCACCCTTCAATTTGGTTCCATATTCTCACACAATCCACAACAATCTTCCCTTATTTCCTCATCATTTCATCACCATCACAACCCTTCTTTGTTTGATCTTTCACCAAACTACCTCCACACTCTCTCTCAATCTCAACCAAACATAAACCCCTTTCAAAATTTAAACACCACAACATCTCAAGGAGTACTTTCATCATCATCACAACAACAACACATAAACCAAACTTTGTTAACTCCTCAAATACTTCATGATGATGATAACAATAACAATGTAAGAACAACAACAACAACATCAACAACAAATGTAGCAAGAAACTCAAAGAAGAGAACAAGAGCTTCGAGAAGAGCACCAACAACTGTACTCACAACCGATACTTCAAATTTCAGATCCATGGTTCAAGAATTTACTGGTATCCCTGCACCACCTTTTTCTAGTTCTTCTTACTCTCGCAGACTTGATCTTCTCACTGCTTCGTCTTCTTTAAGATCAACTTCTTCTTCTTCTTCTTCTCACTTTGATACATCATCTTCTTTCTACCCTCTTCGTCCTTCACCACAAAAACATGAACATCATCATCATCATCATCTAAATTCATTGCTTTTATCTTCATCATCACCACCTTCTTCTTCGACCTTGTTGCATAACAACATACATAATTATCAACTACCATGTGATTTGGGTTTACCTAATTATAATCAACATAACTTCATGCTTAGTATGCAAAATCAACCTATTCACACATTCCATCCATCTTCATCTTCACAACAATTTCATCCTCCTTTTAACAACATAGAAAGGTTTAGTTCAAAGTCACAACAACAAGCTGCAAGTTTATCTGTTCAATCTCTTGAAGATCTTGGTGTGAATCAAGGACAAGTTAATGCTAATCTAGATGATAATGATGATAATGATGGAAGTAGAAGAGATGTGTTAAGGTGTTTGAGTGAGAGTTATGGTGGTAAAATTGTTGGTTCTTCTTCTTCTTCAGGTGGTGGTGGTGGTGGTAAGGTTAATTTTTCAGGTTCTGCATCAACCACGTTGAATCATGACAAGACATTGGAGAATAATAATAATAACAATAATAATAATAGAGGAGAAGGTGATGTTGGTTCGTGGATTTGTTCTTCTGATTAGGAATCTTAATTGTATGAGATGATGATGAGACTAAACAGGTACAAGAAACTTGTTATCATTACATGGTGGAATAGAATATGATGCTGCAATGAATATTAAGATCATGATCATCATGATGATGTTGATTATAGTGGGTTTGTTGGTGGTTACAATTTGCAGCTAACAATTTTTTTTATCTTTATTTTCCTTTTTTACTTTTATTATAAATATATATTATATATTATATAATATATAACTAGTCATTATGAAATCAATTTAATCATATATGATAGATTTGTAAATTATTAAATACTACTTTTTTAATTTATACTTGATGACCAAATGATCTTAAATGTTTTTGCAGAATTGATATATGATTGTACGTATGATTAGCATTTAATAACTAAATACTCTAATTGTAATAAGGATGATGATGATAATTAATTCTATTTTGAGATTATACATTGCATGTAATTGTTATGTTAATTGAGACAAAACTCAATGGGAACCATTATATGTCCAATAGTTTAATGCTAAAGCGAATCTGCGGCTAAAATCTCGAATAATAAGAAGAAAATTTGTTCCTCGTACGAACTCTTGTCTAGTGCTTGTTTGCTCTATTTGAGAAAAGATTAAACAATCATACTACAATTTATTTATTTATAATAAAGAAGAATTCAGTGAGTGGTCGAGAGCGCTCAACAATGGAGAATCATCTATTATAAGAATTTAAAAGCATTTATACATATAGATAGTTGTATAAACTAACACGTTAATGCCCAGTTGGTTTATATCTAGGTACTTAATCAAATATTTCATTTTTTATTTTGGCAAAAATAGCATACATCAAATAATTCAGTTGACAGCAGATGAGTTTATAATAGATAAACAAATTTATAGTAAATAAGTTATTTGATTTAATTAAATCTATAAATTAAATAAATGCAATTTAGAGAGATAATGTGTATGAATTTTGTACCCCTCTCAAGCACCCCTACAAAAAAATGTAGAGAGGAAATGTGTTTGAATTTTGCAATGTTACGCGCCCTTCATGCGGGTTCTGCAGTAGCTACTAAATCTAGAGAGATACACTCGCGATAAAGGAGTTTTGGATATTCTATTTCTCAATGGTTTTCTAATCTAACTTCCATGTTTGGGATGATTATTACTATTTTATGGTGACAATATGTATTTGGACCAGTTTTGAATAAAGATATGCACTCGTGTATCATGACAACTACAAGTATCAAGTAGGCTAGAAAAGCACTAGAACATTGGAGGTTGATGTTAATATTATATTTATCACGATGTATAATATTAATGAATAGGGGATTCTTTTTCTCTTTGTATAATTAGTGGTTTGGGGCTATTTATTTTATTAATTATTTTTGTTAATTTATAATATTTAAAAATTAAAACCATTATTAATTAATTTTAAAAAAATATTATATATTTAATTTATAATAATAATTTTATTATTTAAATATAATATATATTATAACATGATATAATATATATCAAATACATGATAAAATAAAATAAAAATATTTTATTTTTTATTATCTGCACATAAAGTAAAAGATACAATAATAATGTCTATTATATGGCTATTATATCTTATTATTATTATTATTATTATTATTATTATCATATTTTATACAATAAAACAGGTCCTTATACTTACATTGTACGTTTTGTGTTTAAAGTCACATATTCTTCGCTGTTGGAAAAAACATATTAGATAAATACAAATTATATTTATATTGTACATTTTGAGTTTCAAGTCATATATTGTTTGCTGTTGCAAAAGGATATTAATGAAATACAAAATTTCTCTGGATATAACAATCCTTATACTTATACTGCTGCTCTACGGAGTTGCCGTACAGGATTCAAGTCCAAATTCCTGTAGATTGTACAACATTTTTGTCGTCCTCTTTCTTATTGCTAAATATGAACTGATCGCCCAATAATGTTGAATATTGTTAATCAAACATTATTGTATTATATTTAATTTGATGTGGGACTTATGAATAAATAGTACAAAACCATAGTTTCCGTAACTATTGTACTAATAGTTACGTGATATAGTTTATTAAGCTAAGTAGGTATCTGTCTTGGATTTGGTATCATAAATAACTGGTTATGGGTCAATGAGGGTGTTGATAGATCGATGCTACACTTAACCTTCCCTGACAAATAATAAACTAAAATTATTATTATTTTCTTTTTGTTTTTGATGTTTATGCTTTTAGATTTAAAGAATTTAATTTTTAATTTCTACTAACAATTTCAGCTGAATATTTTCCAGTTAAAATTATTGTTATAATTCCTAACTTTTAACTTTGTGATATTTTTTTTTTGAAATTTTAGAATTTTGAAAAAGTCTCTCACATTGCTTATAATTCGTAACTCAGCTTTGTGATGCTTATGCTTCTACATTGCTCTATTTGCTAAAAAGTCTCACTTTACTAGTGTCATAAAGTTATTTAAGAGAAATTTATGTGTGGGAATAGTTTTCTCATAGTTTTATGCTTTAGTTGTTATTAGACAACAGTTATGATTTTTTCTTTTTTTTTGGTTTTGGAATTTTTTCATTATATTTTTGTGTTTTTGTTTTTTCTAAACATTTTTACCTATAAAGAATTTTTACTTTGTTAGTGTTTGATAACTATTATATTAATAAGTATATTTGACTTTTATCATAATTATCTCTAAAATAGATGTACTGATAATATACAATTTTTTACAATGATAATGCATGGCAATCAAACTCTTTTATTTATTTATTTATTTATTTATTTATTTATTTATTTATTTATTTATTTTTTGTTTCATCTCAAATGGTATTTATTGTTTATTGGCTAATACTATTGTTCTTTTCTTTATTTTTTAATTGTATCCTTGGCTTTGTGGAAAGTTTTCATACTTTATAGCAATTAATGAAAGATATAGTAATGTGGATTTGATGTAGCTAAATATCACTTGAAGGGGGGTTGAATAGGGATTTTGAGAAAAAAAATATTTTTCACGTGTTTTGAAAAGCTATCCTCTAAGGGAGGATGGGAATCGCAAGGATACGTATTTAAACCTTTGAATTTTAAGATGAACAAAAAGAGAGTGAATAGGCATTGACACACACAACTTTTATAATGGTTCACCCAATGAAGGCTAGTCCAGTCCTCACACATTTGTGATTTTTTACTAATTATCAAATTGATTAACCTCTTATAGAGGTTGATTACACTTTATGTATTCTTTAGCCTCACCAAGCTCACAATCTTGTTTCTTACAAGTTTTAACTATTTACAAGTGAAACTCATGTGGAAATTACAAATTGATATGTGTGTGATTGTTTCTCTTCTCTTAAACACTTTCTAAAAAGATATTTCAAAGATCTAGTGAAAGATTATAGAAAGTATAAGGAGAGGATGGATATTGCTCTTGATAGCTTTGAGATTCTTGATCTTTTTATGCAATGTTGTATATATGATAATGGAGAGCTCCATGCCTTTTATAGAGATCATGTGGTGCTCTTTCCATGTGGAAAACATCTTATGATCGTTGGGAGACTTGATCAAAAAGTCCATGGTCTTTGATCTTAATTACAGAATTGTCATCCAACTGTCCTTGGACATATGCAGTCCATCCTCGAGCAGGAAAATCAAGCCTCCTAGGTACTTGGTCATGAGATGTCATTTTCTCTTTTCATTCTTCAACACATGTAAGGCTGTATTTCTGAGTTTTGTGGGCTACAACCTTATGTAGGTTGAAGTGTTAGGTCATTTTCAACTTTTGAGAATGATGTTGACTATAGATCAATCTTCTTACATCGTACTAGCCATCCTCGTATTGGCCTCTGACCTCTTTGATTAAAATGCTTTCTTTGTTTATCTTTAGATACCGTTTTAATTTCTCATCATGACTAAAAATCACGGTTATAATGAAGATGAATATGATGCATCATTAAAGGTCATCCTCTCACGGGTTCACCCTATCCTCCAGTTTTGAACACTTGATAAATTTGAGTCAAAATTTTCTAGTTTCATTTTATTAATGATTAACATGTATTCTTATAAGGATTCACTCAAAAACACATATTAGTCATTAACCACAATCAAAATCTCTTAAGTAATTTTGTTATCATTAAAATCATTTGGGAGATTTTGTCTCAACAATCTCCCCCTTTTTGATGATGACAAAATTCTTTAGATTATGATTTTAAATATGAAATAAAATTAGAGATAAAATGTTTATGCTCCCCCTAAACATATGCCAAAGTTTTTGAAATACTAAGATTGAACTGTAAATAAACTTCATATTAATGAGACTGATATTACAAAAAATGGTTCAAAACAACATAAACATTAAAAGGCATAACATAGGCACACAAAAAATTCAACTTAACAACTAGTTCAACACAAAGACAACGACTAGATAATCATAATCTATATCGCCCTGAATTGGTCAACAACAAAAAGTACGAATCACATATTACTCGTAGGAGGAAAGCCCGTCAGACGAGGATACTAGAGAAGGGACAGGAACAACTGATGAAGGTTGGGCTGGTAGCTCAAGAGAATGATCTCCAGGAGCAACAATAGGAGCCAAATGTTTGGTAACCCATTCAACAATGAGACCAAATTGAGCCATAGAAGTCTGGAAGTGAGTGAAACTTTGAAGAAGTTTCTTTTGATCCTTCCTAATTGGCTTGAGAAGTATCATTTGCTTGCGATTCTACCTTTCCTCAGTCCTCTCACTAGGGATCGAGTCCTTAGTTTGATCATTGACACTGGAACTCTTATTTTGAGAACTCCCAACTTTGTCCTTGGATGAGTTATTAATAGTTGTAACAAAAAAGGAATCAATGGAGCTGAACAGACCAGTGACCTCAAGGAGAGGTTGGGCCGGTTCTACAAGATTTGTAGCATAGGAGGTTGGAGCAGTATCATGAGGAATTGAAATGGGTTGCAAAAGATTTAGTGGAGGTATCATACCAGATTCTTGCAAATTTTAAGAAGATGCCACAGGCACACCCGTAGGAGAGTTTTGTGGTGAGAATTTATGATATGTCAAATTCAGATCAAAATATAATTCCTCACCATCTTCCATCAATTGTAGAGAGGTTGGTTCGAAGGTATCCTTAGGTGGAGGAACGCCTTCATGAAAAGAGGTAAGATTATTGATTGGTGGAGACTGAGGCGGTGTTGGAATAGTGGAGTCACACAATGAAGATGAAGTGGGATCAGTGGAGTCTCTCAATGGAGATGAAGTGGGATCAGTGGAGATAATGGGTTCTTGAACTACTTGAGAAGGAGCATCCTCAGTTGGAGGTTGAATAGTTTCTGGTTCAAATTTTTGAGTGGGAGAGGAGGAATGTCAAACTTTATTTTTCTTAGATGCAAGATGGTCAGTTGATGATGACTTGAGAGGAGTAGAAGCATCAGGTTAAAGCCTCATTTGTTTGATATTCTTTATAGAGAATGTGTTGTTAAAGTGAATAGAGGGTTCATCATCAAGTGGGATGTTGAAGAATTTGAAAATCTCGGTCAAGATCATCCCATAGGGAGCTGATCGACCCACCACATAAACGTTTAACATGAGGCAGAAAATGATATTACTTAAGGGGAGAGGAGTGCCAAACATAAGATGATGAAAGAACATGAGGTAAAGCTCAATGACTTTCTCAAAACTGCCAACTCTGGGAATAATAGAGTGCACACAAATGTTATGGAGGATATGACACATATGAAGGAGGTTGGAAGCCACTTGAGGTTTTGGAGGAGTAATAACAATGTTTTGGAGAACGGAGGTCCTAATGATTTGACAATGAGAGTACCACCTATCTAAGAAGCAATAGGCTCCTTCATCACGAATTAATGTTCAGAACTTGACATAATATAGTGGGGTTGATTTCCATGTGAACCAATTTTAGTACTATGCTAAAACCAATGTTGCCTTTTGAACCATTGGAAGCATCATGGAAGGCCTTTACAAGATGAGGATACTAGGGGTCATTGATGCGTAAAAAGGAGGTCCATCCAAGTTGGTAAAAAATTCCTTCCATGTTAAACCCTCCTTGTTTGAAATCAACAAGGTCAATGATTTTTCCATTGACCAAAGATTTGTTTTGCCATTTTGAAACATAGTCAGTTTCCAATTTGGCCGAATCAAATAATGGAATATTTGCAAAAAAATTTTGTAGAGGAGGATGGTGGTTTTTGTGAAGGTGGTTTAGCCTTTTTAGGTATTAGAGTTTTGGAGGTGGATTTTGAAAGAGGTGGTTGTGGTTTGGATTCAAAAGAGAGTGTTTGTTCATAATCATCATAGTTGACAACATGAACGATGTTGTCCTAAGGAAATGTCTTTCTTGATGAAACAACTCTAGACATAATTCTAGAGGACCGTCTTATGGGTGTAGAGGAGGATGAGGTTTTTGTGGTTTTAAGAGTGGTAGATGGAGAAGGAATTTTTGTAGATTATAGAGGAGGACGAATGGTGTTCAAAGGTTCTTGATAATTTCCTTCAGAGTTATCTCCTTCGTGACAATCGGACTTAGTACTTGAGTAATTATCTTGAGTATCATCCAGAGCTTGAGTAGAGATTTTGCGTTTTGTAGTGACTTTAGTGCGAACCATTTGAGTAAATTTGGACAAGAAGGCAGAAGGATGATTAGGAGAAGGAGTGCGTGAGTTGGAAAAGTTTGTAGTGGAAGAAAGAAGAGAGAGGAAGGAAGATTAAGTAGAGGATGATGGAATTTGAACGGGAGTAACCGTTGGGAGAAAGAGGTGGTTGAGGTAGTCGTTTCCCTAGGGAGGCATGATGATGATGGAAGGGACGGGCGTGGTGTAATGGACACATGTGGCTGTTTGTGCATTTAATGCAGAGCAAAGGCCAAGGAGGCTGCACCATATTAACTGACCAATAGAAGGAGGCGTATGCAAACTCTTGTCTGACATGACAAGAGAAAGTTACACCAAAATGGACATTGTGTCCTTTGGTGTATTTGCCATCCTTTCAACTTTTGATATAGTTTTTAAAGATCACATGTGATCTTTCACTCGACTTTAACAAATAAATAATAAATCATCACAAGAAAAGAAACACAACAATACTACACAATAAAAATTAATTAGATAATTTTGGGCAAATTAATGATGGAGAGTTTCTCCAAGGTATTTTTGAACCTATCCTCTTGGAGAGGTTTGGTAAAAATATCAGCCAACTATTTTTTAGTTTCAATCAAAATAATGTCTCCTTTTTTATTATGACTCTGATAAAATGATGCTTGATTTCAATGTGCTTAGATCTAGAATGTTGAATTAGATTTTTTGAGAGATTTATAGCAATTGTATTATCACAGAGGATGGGAATTTTTGCGTACCTTGGACAGTAATCCTCAAGTTGATTTTTTATCCATATATAGTAATTGTGAACAACATTGTGCAGCTGACATGTATTCAGCCTCTGTAGTTGATAGAGCAATGGTACATTGTTTTTTGATGACCAACTTATTAGAGATTTACCAAGAAATTGTCAAGCTCCACATGTGCTCTTCCTTTCAACTTTGTCTCCCGCACAATCAGCATCACAGTAAGCTGTGAGGTCAAGATTTGAACATTTCTTATACCAAATTCCCAGATTGATCGTGCCTACAAGATATCTAAAACTCCTTTTTACTGCAGTAAGATGAGATTCTTTAGGAAAGGATTGAAATCTTGCATAAAGATTGACTGCAAAGACTATGTCCGATCTACTGGTTGTTAAACACAACAGAGATCCAATCATCCCTTTGTACTCTTTTTCAGATATTGGAGTTCCTTCATCATCCTTGAGTAGTGTGGAGGATGGGTGCATTAGAGTTTCCATACTCTTGGCCGAACTCATGTTATATTTTTTAGGAAGATCCTTGGTGTATTTTTCTTGAGAGATAAAGATTCCAATTTCTAGTTGTTTGAATTGAAAACCCAAAAAGAATTTTAATTCTCCCATCACACTCATCTCAAACTCACTTTGCATGAGGTTGGAGAATTCTTCACACATCTTTTCATTTGTGGACCCAAATATTATGTCATCAACATATATTTGTACAATCAACATATCCTCCTTAAGTGTTTTCTTGAAAAGAGTAGTATTGATATGTCCTCTAACAAATCCATGTTCTTTTATAAAAGAACTTAATCTCTCATACCAAGCTCGAGGAGCTTGCTTTAATCCATACAGAGTTTTTGAGAGTTTGAACACATGGTTAAGCTTCTTTTCATCCTCAAACCCAAGAGGTTGGTGAACATAAACCTCCTCATCTAAGAACCCATTCAAAAAGACACTTCTGACATCCATTGAAATAGTTTGATACCTTTATGAGTAGCATAAGCTAAGAGGATTCTTATTGCTTCAAGTCTTGCTACAGGTGCAAATGTTTCATCATAATCAATTCCTTCTTGTTGGTTATAACCTTGTGCCACTAATCTCGCTTTATTTCTAATGACTTCTCCATCCTTATTCAGTTTGTTTCTGAATATCCATTTAGTTCCAATGATAGATTTTTCTAGAGGACGGGGCACAAGATTCCACACTTTGTTTCTTTCAAATTGTGAAAGCTCTTCAACCATAGCTTCAACCCATGATTTGTCACCAATAGCTTGATCAGTTGTTCTGGGTTCAACTTGTGATATCATGGCCATGTTGATAGTGTTTTCCCTTAGAGAATTTATGGTTCTAACACCATCGGCAATATTCCTAATTATTAGATTAGGAGGATGATGCGTGATTGTTATCCATCCTTTTGGAGGTTGCTGAGAGGTTGGATCATACTCATCCTCTTTGTTTGGATTGGGTGGTTGAGCGGATGAATGTTCATCTTCTTCATATTTGTCCATATTTTCTATACACAAGTCATCAAACTCATCAAAAATAATATGCATGAATTGCTCCACAGTTTGAGTCCTAAGATTATATATATTTTGAATCAAACTTTCCTAAATTTTCTTTATTATTTTGAATGTAGAAATAACATCCAAATATATGAAAATAGGAAATATTTGGTTTTCGACCTTTCCATAGTTCATAAGGAGTTTTGTTTAAAACTTTTCTAATAGATGCACGATTTGAAACATAACAAGTTGTGTTGATGGCTTCGGCCCAAAAGTATTTTTCAATGTTGGCTTCATTTAAAATAGTTCTTACCATTTCTTGTAAAGTCCTATTTTTCCTTTCAACAACTCCATTTTGTTGGGGAGTTCTTGGGCAAGAAAAATTGTGAGAAATACCATTTTCTTCAAAAATATTTTTAAAGAATTCATTTTCAAATTCACCTCCATGGTCACTTCTCACTAAGACAATTTTTGATCCTTTTTCATTTTGAATCTTTTAGTAAAAATGGTGGAATGCCTCAAGCTTCATCTTTATATTTTAAAAATAAAACCCATGTAAAACGAGAGAAATCATCAACAATTACAAAACCATATCTTTTTCCACTAAGACTTGGAGTTTTGATAGGACCAAAGAGGTCAATGTGAATAAGTTCAAGAGGATGATTTGTTGAAACAAGGTTTTTAGAGTGAAAGCTATTTTTAACTTGTTTTCCTTTCACACAAGCTTCACATACTTTGTCTTTCTCAAAATTAATTTTTGGAAGACCTTTTACTAATTCTAATTTAGAAATAGTATTTAAGCTTGTGTGACCTGCTCATTTGTGCCAAAATCGTTTATCTTTATCAATAGAAACAAAACAAGATCCAGTAGGTAAATCATCCAGATAAAGTTCATATAAATTATTTTTTCTAAAATTGGAAAAGAAAACTCTAACTGAGGATGAATGTTTAACCTCACATAGAGTAGGCTTAAAAATAAATTCAAATCCACTATCACATAATTGACTAATACTTACCACGTTATGTTTTAAACCATCCACATACTAAACATTTTCAATTTTAGCAGAATTATTTTTACCAATGTTACATGTACCTTTTATTTGAGCATCATCATTGTTACCAAATGTGACTGATCCTTCATCCTTTATCTCCAAGGAAATAAAACAATGCTTATCCCCTATCATATGTCTTGAGCAGCCTCTGTCCAAGTACCAAGGCTTTCTTTTGTTGATCAAAGGATGAACCTATGTTAGAGTTTAGAAGTAGCTTAGGTACCCATATAGCATTGAGACGTTGTTGGTTATTTTTTCCTCTTGTAAGGATTTTCTTTATGTGATAACAAATAGAATCATGATGCCCATGTTTACCACAAAATGAACATCCTTTCTTTATGTTGTCAGCTTTCTTCTTAGCATGACAGTTTTTGAAAGTATGCCCAAATTTTTTGCAAAATGTGCATTTTGGCCTATCTTCTTGTTTTTTAGGCAAGAAAAAATTTTCATACCATTATTTTTTTTTGAAAATTTCTAAAACCAATACCAGCTTGGTCAAAGATTCCAGATTGAGATCCCATTATCTTTTGAAATGTTTCAGTAGATTTAACAAAGTTGGCAATGTCATTTTTTAGTTCTTCAACATCTATTTTCAAGATTTCCTTTTCACCGTCCTCTTCTAGAGAATGAATTCTGACATTCTTTTTGTTTAAAAGTTTTTGTTGCTAAGATAGTTTCTCACGAGATAGCTGCAACTCCAGAATGATTTTTTCATATTTCTCATTCTTGGCTTGAAGTTCCTCATTGAGTTTCTTTATTTCATAAAGTTGATTTTTGAGAAAACCACATTTATGAGATAAAATGTTTGAGTCTTTTAAAAGATTTTCAAATTCAATTTCTAACTTTTCACAAGTAGGACATAGTTATGAAATATTTACCTTTACATTTTCTGACTTTGCCATAAGACAGACGTTGGCCTCTTCTTCCTTTTCTTCCTCAGAGGATGACTCATCACTGTCTTCCCAAGTAATCACCATAGATTTATTTTTGTAAGGAAATCTTCTTGAGTTTCTTTTGTTTAGAGGACACTCAATTTTGTAGTGTCCCATCTTGTTGCATCCAAAACAAGTTATATGAATTTTTTCAATTTTTTCTTTTTGAGGAGATCTTTTATCATATCCTCTTCGATATATCATCCTCTGAGTTCTTCTGGAAATCAGAGTGGGTTCATCCTCTTCCTTAGATAGAGGATACTCTGAGCTTTCATTTTTTTATGATTTCTTCAATCTTCTTGGAGGATGAACTTTTAATTTGGCTGGTTTTTAGAGCAATCATTCTTCCCGTTTTGCTTGGTTTCTCTGCCGGCAACAAGGGTTCATGAGCTCTTAGAGTTCCAACCAAATCTTCTAATTTCACGTTCGCCAAGTCTCTAGCTTCTGTGATGGCAGTCACCAATGGTCTCCATTCTTTTGGTAAACTCCTTAAGATTTTTCTTATCCTCTCTTGAACGAAGTATACCATTCCAAGAGATCTCAAGTTGTTTAGTATGATTGTTAACCTTGAGAACATTTCATCAATGGTTTCTTCCTCCTTCATATTGAATAGTTCGAAATCTCTTACTCCCATGTTAATCATCGCTTCTTTTACATGACTTGATCCTTCATGATGGATCGTTAAAGTGTCCCAGAGTTCCTTAGTATTTTTGCATTCTTCAACTCTGTCATATTCTTCCCAGCTCAACGCACACATTAGAAATAAATGAGCTTTAGAGTTTTGGAGTACCTTAGCATTCTCATATGTCGTCCACTGTGTTTGAGGTTTCTCATCGGAGGTTGCGTTTGTGTTGTTGGTTCTGATGACGTGATCTCCGTTTTCAACCACATACCACATGTTGTTATCTTGTGATTTGAGAAATAGTCTCATCTTACCTTTCTAGTGGTAGTAATCTATGCCATCAAAATAGGGAGGTTGATTGGATGATCCTCCATCAGGAATATACTTAGCTTTTGACATTTTTCCTTTTGGATCTTTTTCTCTTACATAGTTAGATATAATATTCTAGAGAACCTTGCTCTGAGGCCAATTGATGTAGCTAAATATCACTAGAAGGGGGGTTGAATAAGGATTTTGCAAAAAAAAAATGTTTTTCACGTGTTTTGAAAAGCTATCGTCTAAGGGAGGATGCGCATCGTGAGGATAGGTATTTAAACCTTTGAATTTTCAGCTGAACAAAAAGAGAGTGAATAGGCAGTGACATACACAACTTTTATATTGGTTCACCTAATGAAGGCTACGCCCAGTCCTCACACACTTATGAGTTTTTACTAATTATCAAATTGATTAACCTCTCATAGAGGTTGATTATACTTTGTGAATTCTTTAGTGTTACCAAGCTTACAATCTTGTTTCTTACACGTTCCAACTATTTCCAAGTGAAACTCATGTGGAAATTACAAATGGATATGTGTATTATTGTTTCTCTTCTCTTGAACACTTTATACAAAGATATTTCAAAGATCTAGTGAAAGATTATAGAAGTATAAGGAGAAGATGGATATTTCTCTTGATAGCTTTCAGATTCTTGATCTTTTTATGCAATGTTGTTGTATATATGATATTTGAGAGCTCCCTGCCTTTTTTAGAGATCTTGTGGTGCTTTTTCCATGTGGCAAACATCTTATGACCGTTCGGGGACTAGATCAAAAAGCCCATGGTCTTTGATCTTAAGTACATAACTGCCATCTAGTTGTCCTTGGACTGATGCAGTCCATCCTCGAGCAGGAAAATCAAACCTCCTAGGTACTTGGTCGTGAGATGTCCTTTTCTCTTTTTATTCTTCAACACATGTAAGACTGTATTTCTGAGTTTTATGGGCTACAACCTTTTGTAGGTTGAAGTGTTAGGTCGTTTTCAACTTTTGAGAATGATGTTGACTATAGATCAATGTTCTTACATCGTACTGGCCATCCTCGTACTGAATATCCTCATATTGGCCATCCTCGGATCTCATACATCCCATCCTCGTAATAGATAAAACTGTCCTCTGACCTCTTTGATTAAAATGCTTTGTTTGTTCTGCTTTGGATACCATTTTAACTTCTCATCATGACTAAAAATCATGGTTACAATGAAGATGAATATTATGCATCTTTGAAGGTCATCATCTCACACGTTCACCCTATCCTCCAATTTTGAACACTTGATAAATTGAGTCAGAATTTTCATCTTTTCATCTTATTAATGATTAACTTGTATTCTTATAAGGATTCACTCAAAAGCACATATTAGTCATTAACCACAATCATAATCTCTTAAGTAATTTTGTTATCATTAAAATCATTTGAGAGATTTTGTCTCAACATGTTTTAGATGATTCTACAAGAGATTGTAGATTTAATCCAATGGCTTCATCAAATAAAGGAACAATTAAAGGGGAAAATAATCAAATATGTGGGTTAGGCTGAGAAGATGGATATGGAGCCACAATCTAATTAAATACTGATAAATAAATAAAAAATCACAACAATAATATAAAAGTCATTAATAAGATTCAATCAAGTTATAGTCTAAGAACTCAAATATGAGACTTAACTTATTCACCATTCTCATTAGAGAAATTGTAATTCATTTCCATGTTTAAAATGAGACTCTTACAAGGTATTTAAGGAAGGTTTCACCATATTTCTAAAATAACTCAAAAGCTAATTCTCTAAAATAAAACTAAAATCATTACAATTCAAATTAAGCACAAATAAAACTAAAATCATTACAATTCAAATTAAGCACAAATAAAACTAAAACTTATTATTACGTCTTGTTTTGAAATATTATTTTTTTTTCCGCTTAGTTAGCTAGCTCATTTTAGATCCTAATTATTCCTTTCTATTTAGAAGAAATCTTACCTTGAATTTAGCTCCAACGTAACCTACAAAAAGAAAAACACAATTCAAAGACATGAAGAACAATGTTAACCCTACTCCCGAGTCAAATGAAAATCGAGAGAAGTCACCAAATATATCGAGAGAAGTCACCACTGATCAACATTTTCTGAGTTCTCATCACCCTTGAACTTTGGAGGATGGTAACGACGAAAATCTTCCATTCCCCTTGTCACAGCAGCACAAATCTCTCTTCCCTCTTCTCCAGATCTCGAAGAGTCTTGACAGTTGTCTGTGGATTAACAGAAGCATTATTCTTTGCTTCAATCGTTTGATCATCCCAATTGACGTTCATTCTTGCAACGTCGTTCCTTCTTGGAGGTAGTGTTTCTCAAAAATATCAAGAAGAAGTGTTAACACCACTTCGAATAATTTCATAACTAATTTTCGACTATATCAACACATAATAACTATCCCTGATCTGACAACTCAGACCAGTTACCCCGACACATGATCAAATAACGACTCCCAACCTACATGTTGACCTACAACCTAAACCAAAGGCTCCACAACCCCAAAGAAATCCAAACCAAAAGCTCTGATACCACAATGTAACACCCCGGTCTTTAACAGTGCGAGTGTATTATTTTTTAAAACGAAGAAACAAACAAAGAAATAAATACGAAAATATCTTTGGATAAATATTTAAGTCATAACACAACGACAAATAAGTCAACATAATTTACAAGCAGCGAAATAGTTTTGAAATATGAATCCAAAGTATTTACACATCAAAAGTAGTACATGGAACCCATCGAAAATAAAATGTCAAGCTGACAATATTGGTATAGGTACATTCTTCCAAATTAAAATAAATACAATCCCAAGAGAAAGACATCTAGTCCTTATACAACCACCTAATCTGATCATGCTACAAAACTACATCACCTTGGTAATCTCCACGCGCCCCGCAAGATCCTCCTGACACAACTTTGGTCATGTATGACTAACTACTTTCCCATCTCCAGGGTACTAACCGGTAGGATGATCCTGGTTCTTATCTGAGGGAAAAGCCCATATTTCCACAATAATTGTAAAGGTCACCAACCGAAATTAACAAACATCACATAACAAAATTTTTATATTTTCAAATGCTCAAAAGAACCTTTCGTTTTAGCATACTCCTCGAAAGGGTTTTCATATGTCCAAAGATGCATAAACAATGTTGAAAAATGATGTTTTGACAAACTGCATTGTCGTAGCCGAATACAATTGAGAAAATGCAGATTTTCAATTCTAAAATGGCTCTGAATCAATCAACACTTCAAACATTAATATTATCAATTATGAACACGTAATTAACACCAAATTAATCTCCACAAATTCACACCTCAATCACACATCGAATATTCATTAAATCAATTGTGAACACATAAATACATCCAAACTTAATCAACCCAACTTCACACCTCAAAGCAATTATGACAAATCACAACAACAACCAAATATGTATATACAATCATCAAAGTATAACAAACATGACTCGCGTGCCAAGCACCCTAATGCAATGCGTATATGCCAAAATGCATGATTCCGGAATTCCAAAAAAAAACCCTCCTCGAGGGGCGTAAATCATAACTGTACAGCCTCTCACAGACCAGTACTAATTACCGAGGTGCAATCTCTCACGGATCAGCAGGATTTACTAGCGTGCAGTCTCTCATAGACCAGCACGACATACAAGAGTGTAGTCGTTCACAGACCAGCACAATTTTCTAGAGTACAATCGCTCACAGATCAGCACATTCTAGAGTGCAATCTCTCACAGATCACCACAACGCGACAATCCCCACAAGGATAAGATCAACCAACAATTCACATGGCATCATCCCGTGGCCCATCACAGTCACCACTATCACCATGGCCTCATCGCGGTCACCATGTACTATGAAATGCATGACCATACTCTAACTCTTTTCACCATAATCATTAAGTAAATGCAGCTATTAAGAGATTTCCCATTTTTAATACTCATTTAACACTAATGATTTTTCAGACACAACATAGAGCATACTCAAACATATTTATTCACACCAATTAAAATTTCCACAACCACACATAAATCACATCTCCAAATTCCATTCACACCTAAATTGAATTAAATTCATTTTCCACCAAGTCACACATAAATTTCATCTAAAAAATTCATAATATTAATTATGAACACATCAATTTCACCTAACATAAATCACCAAAATTTCCAAACATTAATCACCATATTCAATCTCGAAAATTTTCAACCATAAATCACCACAACACATTAATATATCAGAGTTCTCCCAACAGCTAACTCGGTGCCAACGGTCTCGATTCTTTTTCGAGACTCAAGGAGCTAAATACATAAACATGAATATTTATAACAACTTGTTCACAATAAAACTAATCCAAACACAAAAAAATTTCCAAAATTAAATCTTTCTCACACACCAAAGTTTTAAAACCAAATAATCTATATTATTTACTTAAAACTAAATAAAACAAATATCGTCAAAATTTCCCATACACACACTCGACTATTAAAGCACCAAAATTTTTGAGTTAACAAAATACTCTAAACTTTTTTTCTTTTTAAACTCAATCAAAGAGTAATTAAAAGAGTAACATTTTGAACTCTAACCATTTTTAACTTCAATCTATCTTTTTGCTCAAACTCTTTAACTTAGTTAAAATTTGAACTTTTTCACAACTTTAACAACGCAAATTTTTTGTAAAATTTCAATTTCAGTTCAAACTCATTTATTTGAAAATAACTCATTACGTAACTCAAACTCATCAAATTTAATTATCGCCAATTCACACCGACAACAATCAATTCAATTCCACAACACACACATATAACACCTCAATTAAATTTCAACAATTCAAACATAATTCACCCAATTTTAAAACTTTAAATTTTTACACATAAACCACCAAATTTCATCAATTCATTTTCTACAAAATCCACAAATAAATCACATCTCAAAAATTCATAATAATAATTATGAACATATAAATCACACCAAACGTGAATCACCACAAACCACACCTCAAATTTAAATTCCACTAAATTACACATAATCACATTAAATTAATTTTTCACAAAATCACACCTCAAATACATCAAATTTTTCACAAAATCACACCTCAGATACGACTGTTTCTAACACCATTCGAGTAATTTTATCAAGAATCATTCATGAATATTTATTGTAATTCTTCTCTACTCTCAATCTTTTTTATTTCTGTCATGAGTAACTAAACTCTATTTTTTAGGGATGAGTGAAACAACATGAAATCCTTATTTTTCCAATTTAATTTCAAGTTATATAAATGAGTTTATTGAATTATTTTTCTCATCACTGGTCTTAACGCTTTTTATTGTTTGATCCACTTTAAAATGTTCTACGATTCGTATTTTTGAAACGGAAGTGGACTTTACGAATGCTAGAACTTGAGAAATTCATGATGTTGTAGTCTAGAGATGCATGCAGGTCATGAAACGAATTAAATTAGTTGCAAAGGCAATAGTTTTATAAGAGAATTATTGTACTTAAGGATGAATTTTAATGTTTAATTCACTAATGAATTAGGGGTTAATTTGGAATTAAAAGTTTCGTCAATAAGACATTTGGGCAAGAATAATCAAGAGAATTTGATAGTAATTCAATAAAGGAATTCAGTGACTAGGATCAAATTAGAAATCAAGGTTGGATTCAAAGTGAAACTCATTCCTAATATTTTTCTTATTATAAAATTTTAATTCAAATATAATTTCAATCAATTCAAAAAGTTTTTGTTCAATTTTAGTAATTAAACATAATTCTATAGAGTCCTTGAGTTCGACACTCGGTATTATCGTTATATTATTACTTGCAATGATTCAATACACTTGCTAAAACACTATCAAGTTTTTGGCATTGTTGTCGGGGATTGTCATATCACTATCGAGTTCGACACTCGGTATTACCGTTTTATTATTACTTGCAATGATTCAATACAGTTGCTGAAACACAATCTAGTTTTTGGAACCATTGTCGAGGATTGTCATATCACTATTGAGTTATAATTTATTTACTTAATTGAAATTTTTTGCTCTGTAATAAAATTTGTTTTTGAAACTTTCATTACTCACAATTTGTCTAACCTTGTATGTGAGGCCGGTCCTCAGCTAAACTTCGTTTTGATCCAGAAATCAAAAAAATTACGAAATCAAATCTAAAGGTGGTTCGGGAAATTAGGCAAAGGGAAAGACAATTAGTAGTGGAAGAACAGGATTTGGGGGATTTGTTCATATTTGTAGAAATGGATGATCCACCACTACCTGAATGTACCCTTAGTGAGTATGGTAATTCAGATAGAAATTGTGCTCGGATGGCTATTCTTAATCAACTGGTTACAATCAACAAATTCGAAATAAGTTCTGCTCTATACCAAGTGTTGAAGGAGATTAATTTTTCTGGTAAACATGACAAAGATGCCAATAGACATCTCAATAATTTCTTTGAACTATGTGAAACAGTGAAAATGGATGGTAACTCTAAAGAAGGCAATAGGTTGAGACTATTTCTATTGTCATTAAAAGATGATGCTAATGAGTGGCTTTATTCCTTACCCTTGGGTAGCATCATCACATGGGACGACCATGAGAATAAGTTCTTGGAACAATACTTCCCCTTAGTTTTGTTTATTAGAAAAAGGTAAGGGATTTCTGATTAAAAATAGAAAGAAGGATAATCTCTTCGTGACACTTACATGAGGTTCAATAGTTTACTAGCAGGATGCCCTAATCATGCTTATGAAGACAATGCTCAAATGCAAATATTTGTAACGGTTCCAAGCCTAACACTAGAATTATGTTGGATGCTACAACATGTGGTTCTTTGAATTACAAAACCGCATCAGAAGCACGAAAAATTATCGAGATCATGACATCAAATGAACAAATGATGTGGTATGATAGAGTTGGTGGGTCAAAAGTGGTATGCTAGAATTGCAAACGAAAGAGAATGGTGCAATCGAAATGATATTTTCGATTCAATAGTCGAAGAAAGATTTATCATCAAGTACCTATTCTGCCTTTAGAAAGGGTGTTGTGCATATTCCATAATGTTGTTAAAGATAGTGAAGATCCAAGAGTGAAAAATATTTTAGCCATGTTAGAAGCATCACCATCTCACTCCCCCCACTCTCATACTAGGTACGAGTAGTTGAAAGGGAATGAAGAAAAAATTATAGAGAAAAAGAAAGATATGCCACTAGTTAAGCTCAAACAATTGCCACCTCACTTGAATATATGTATTCCTTGGTGAGAAAGATGATGTGTTCTTTGTATCATATAATACACCTTGACAATGGGTGAGGCATCAAGCTAATGACTTTAATGAAGCGTTTCATGTAGGCAAATCATAAGTAGAGGTAATTTTTATTTTTGCAATCTTATTGTTTCTTTTTGATTGTGTGTTAATATGCACTATAATAAAGAATTTTTAACAAGTTGAAGTTGGTCTTCAGTTTTCTGTTTGGGATTTTGAAAATTAAATTAAATTTCTTGGATCATGTCATTGCTCAATTCGACGAGTTTCACTAATGCATACATTGTTGCTTACTTTGTGGTTGTAGAAGTTTAATTTGCCATCAATTTTTCAAAAAAAATAAAAAATTAAACTTTCCAGTAACATGTTTGACATTATTTTGATAGTTCATACTCTCTCTTATTATTCTAGTTGTGAGCTTTTGAGTCTAAACATGTAAATTCTTTGTTGAGTGATTATCCAGACAGGTATTATCCCTTCAGAACTTGCACTAATTCTGACTTGCATCACCTGTGATTTATGCCTACACTAAGACAATTTTGTTTGGTTGCTTGAACCTTTCTAACTACCATATGAAAATTTTACCCTTAGCTAGCGCCTTGAAGCCTTTCCTTTTCTTTCAGTTACTAGCCATATTACAAGCCAAAGACTTAACTTTAATTAAATCACCTTACTTGGAGTTAGGTAGGAAACATTTTGTCTCGTCTTGGTAATGTTCTAAGTTTGGGGTTGCTCATGGAATAACAACCTTTTAAGGTTGGGGTGTTGGTCCTCAAAAATGATAAATAAATCAATAGAAGGAAATAATAAATAAAACATGAAAGAAAATTAGTTTATGTGAAAATCACTTACTTAAATATAACTAAACACAATGACTTAAATCAATGATTTCGTACCAAAAATTGAAGGATATAAATAACAAAATTTTCACACATTTTATAACACTTATAAAAACAAAAAAACTCTATCGATGTAGAATAAATGAATAGGTTTTAGGAAGTCGTAGTTAGAATTCCACTATTGAATTTCAAAAACAATTGTGATATTTTGATCAGCTGTAGTGGATCTTTGTTGTTAACTAGGGATGTTAATTTGTATATATAAATGACAATTTCTACGGGGGACTGTCCCATTTAAGGAGGCTTCATGGACAAGGCGTTTTTTTCCGTGGAGATGGAGATTGGGACAAAGTCCCTTGAAGGTAGTGCGGGAATGGGGATGAGGATCATATCCACCTAGAGGTACTCCGTCCTAAAGTAGTTTAATTACCTAAGTAGTATATACTTGTGTATGTGCAAATGTTTCATTTATTCAATTTATTTGTTTTTTCACACAATATGTGTACAAATTCCTTTTATATACAATATGTTTTATTATTATAAGACTCAGAATAACATTTTAATATTATATTTGGTTTTGATTATTTTGATAACGATAATTTGGAGATCCGTGCAGAGAAGAAAATGAGATAAAATAAAACAATAAAAAAAATTTAAAAAAATACCCCAAATGGAGGAATGGAGATAGAGGTAGGGAACACTACGCCAAAAATAGTCTTTTACAGCGCTTTTTTTAAGCCTTTAACAGCACTTTTTCAAAAAAAAAAAAAAACGTTGTGGAATCGAGCGTTGTAAAAGCTACAACAGCGCTTTTAAAACTGTGCTATAAATCATGTAAATATAATGCGCGCTTGTTAGACACATTTTACAGCGCTTATTTCAACAAGCGCTGTAAAATGTGCGTATAAAATTCGTATACTAGGTATGGCTTTTACAGCGCTTTTTAAAAAGAGCGCTGTAAAAGGCAGACCCATAATTCATATATTTGGTGTACCTTTTACAGCGCTTTGTTTAAAAAGCGCTGTAAAAGGCAGACCCATCATTCATATTTTGGTGTACCGTTTACAGCGCTTTTTAAAAAATGCGTTGTAAAATGTTCATCCAATGCACATTTTATAGCGCTTTTTCAAAAAAGCGCTGTAAAAGGTGTTGGGGGATATTGACCTCAGTTTAATAGAATGTATGAAGAATAAGTCCTATTCTAACAATATGCTAAGCAGTTTACAAAATTCAAATTTTATTAAACAAATGATTAACCACAGTCCCAAATATCAATTCTAACAGAAGATTAACATTAACAAGTATTGTCTTATAGAGTGTGCAACATATACAAGAATTGTTCAACAGATTTATCAAGATGCAAGCATGCCAAATTAACAATTTACGCAATGTCAATTTATACAGAATTTAACTATTTCATGCATTCACGATTAATCATATAGGCAATGCAGAAATAAAAGAGATAAGGGTAGGAGATTGTACACGACAATTTTTATACTGGTTCGGCCGTCGGTTTGACAGCCTACATCCAGTCCTAAGATCAATTGATCTTAGCCTTCTCAATAGAATCTTGAAGAGTCGTTTTACAGATGTTCCAGCCTCCCCACCTATCAATCTTAAAACACTCTCCCTATTCTATCTTTCACAACCACTGTATCCTAGAGTTCTTCCCCGAACTCTTCCAAGATCACATCAAAGTTTCTTCTTGATGAGACCCCTCAACACAGAAGATAACTACCAGTTTCACTACTGGATTTTTCAACGTTCTTGATTACAGAATTTGTGTTACAGAATATCAAAAAGAATATACAGAAATTTCTCAAGCAAACTTCTTCTCTAGTTCTCTTTCTGAAGCAATCTTTTTCAAGTCTCCATAGATCACGAAAGATGGTTGGTTCAAGTCTGAAAAATTAATATTCAAAGTTTGTTATCAGTTATATGAGTCATGCGAATTATGAGAGTTATGAGTTTTTCTGTTATCAGTTATGTGTTCTGAGTTCTGAGAAGAAGTAATTGAAAAATGTTTATATAGTTTCTGAAAAACAACACATGCATCGATTTACCCAATCGATTCATTAATGTGGTCAAATAGGCTCAATCAATTTTGTGAATCATATTTTTCTTGAATCGTGAAACTACATAAACTAATCGATTTACCTAATTGATTATTTTAATTCACTTTTCAGAACTTTAAAGGCATTTCTTAATGGAATCGATTTGCCTAATCGATTTCAGGTGTTTTGTTCCAACAACGAGATCAAAACAATCGATTTATACAGTCGATTCATTAAAACACATAATCGATTCATTAAAGCATATGATTGATTAGTCCATAGGCCAAGTCTCCTATGTAACTTACAATATTGTTCCAATCGGTTCTGCCAATCGATTGTACTAGTCTCAGGTACTCAGTGGATTTTGTCCAATGGATTAGCCAAATCGATATGGCTCATTACAGGGGGTTAGCTTATTTCGTGCTAATCGAATATGTCAATCGATTATGTAATATTTTCTGAAAAGAGAAGTACCAGTAGGTTCATCAATCGATTTACCAAATCGATCAATGGCAAACTTGTTAAACAAGAAATTGGTTTCAATGGATTGTGCCAATCGATTGTGTTCTATTACAGACCCTGTTCATTTTGAGACCTTTATTGCAATCGATTTGCCTAATTGATTATTTAAAAACTGGTTTGGCTTTGTAACTAGCACAATCGATTTTGTCAATCGATTTAAACAATTTGCTTAGTCTTTGTGATTGGAACAATCGATTTGCCAAATCGATTAGCATGCAAAACGACTTGCTTCTAACTTGCACAATTGATTTTCAGTAAATGTGCCAGTCGATTTGCCTAATCGATTGCTTAATCACAGACTACATTTTTTCCATACAACCCTATTACAAAATCGATTTGCTTAGTAAATTTTCCAAGTTTTGTTGATTTCTTGAGTTGCAAGCAATTGTCTCAAGTATGTAGGGTTGAGTTGTTGTTCCTGAAATTATGCTCAGTTTAAAATGTTAGATTTATCACATGATGTATGTTTGTCAATAATATAAAAAACGGACTTATGTCTAACAATCTGTAAAAGGTGTATTTTTTTTTAAACGCTATATAACCCTGTAACACTGTAATTTACAACCTAATTAACTACATATACATTGAACCTAATTTACAACATATTCATATGCATGTTTATATATTCTCCAATGATCATATACATATAATAACTAAAAAAATATACAGAATATGCACTAGCTACCATATAATATTCAGATCCCTTGCCTAGCAGCATGCTATTTCCCAGAAAATCAAATAATTTTCATTTCAAGCACATACTCACACCATTCTTCCTTTAATTCCATTAGATCTTCCTCAAAATATGATGGACTAGAATTGTCAAAGTGCTGCAATATAAAAATTGAACATATTATATTAAGTTAGTATCAAATATATAGATAATTTATATATGAAAATCATATAATCAAAATACCGTACCGTTTTCTGGGATAATAGTTTTATTCTTGTCAATAATCTCCTTCATGAATCTCAATATGTAGTAATCGCAGTCGATATTGTTTATTTGACGAAGGCACTTTATTGGGATCCATGTAATGTTATTAGACTTTTGCTTCGACACTGTAACACCTCTTTGAGCTCGAAAAACTTTTAAGGCACTATCGAATGAAAAAATGTGATTCTTTTAGCATGAACAAACACTTATTTATATATATGTAAGAAATAAATGAATATTACTTACGTGTCGAACATAGTCTTTATTTCGGAGTGATTGTTGTAATTGCCATGCATGGGATCCAAATAGTAAATAACTTCAGAGACCGCATTGATTGCAAATAGCACCCAATGTGCCCTACAACAACAAAAAATTGGTTAAGCAATTTTGTTTATACACAACTAATAAACTAAATTATCATCAATTAAAAAAGATAAAATTACGTACCCTGAATCATATGGTGCAAAGAAAAATTTATCCTTTTCTATATTTCCTAATAACATATCTACAATGTATTTCTTTACATTTTCTGGAACGAGTTTCCACATCGACATCTTATGCGGAGACAAGAATGAGTATTTATTTGACAATTTCCTCGAGCACACGATCTTCTCATACAAAAACCTTCAATGAAAATTTTAAACATGATTAATTACCAATACATTTAATTAATTATCAATAAATGCAGTTAAAAGTATTTTTTTTACCTTATGTACAAGCTCATTACAATAGCACTAAGCTCCTTATGTTCGAGAAGTTCGTATATGTGCTCCTTTTCAAGAAATTCATCATACTCATCTCCGAATATATCTTTAGTCATGGGTACGATGCGCGAATCGTCGCTGCACCCATGTTCTTTTTTACTTGGATATCAAGACACGCCCTGTATTTACCAAGGCATGGCTGACTTATTTTAGGAGCAGCAGCAGCAGCGACCGATTTTCCCCGATCCAGTTTTTTTCTTGCTGCAAGTTTGACAGCTTTATTACCCGGCAACCTTTGTGATTTGGCAGCTCTATTAACCTCCAATTTTTGAGGTTTGCTGCCTTTTTTTGGCTGTGCGGGTGGTTTATATATTTGGACCTACAAAAATGAGGTTAAATGTTAGTTTATTGAATCTGAAAAAATTGACAAACCTTATGCAATAAATGTGACAAGCCTTTTTGGGAGATGTAACTGATTCGTTTCTGGGAGGCCTTTTATCGAGGGCAACAAGGTTTGTGGGCCATGCCACGTAACTACCAATAGCATCGCCCAATAACTGCATATCTTCGTCATTGTCCGGTATCGGCAACAGTGTAGTTGGTTCAAAAGCAACAAAAGACGATACTTTGACATGGTCTACAGGGATCGGAGTATTGTGCAATACTTCTCCCGAAGTATTGTACAATTTTCCTTTTCCCACCTTCCGATGAGTAGGCGTGGACAAGTATAGGACACATAAAGTGACACCCTAAATCAATAGTTAAAACATAAGTACAATTAATATATAATATTGTTTAATACATAACTAATTACATAAGCAAGTAAGTAATTAATTACCTCGGGAATACTTTTCAAACCGACGTTTCAACTTGCGGTTTCACTCTCCATTTGTATTTCACATTGGAGCTGATCAAGAAGTTGCTTGTCTTTATTCGTATTCACCAAGAGTGTCACTTGCTCTGATAGGATTCTGAGCTTCTCTAATACTTCCTCGTTGGAAGGCTTTTGGCGCTTCTCTTGAGGAACAAAGCTTTTGGGAGTTACGCCAAATCCTTTCCCCCTAACTTGACCGGAGTACTCAGGAACATTAAAAACTTTACCCATAATGTCCCTGCAACTAGCCTTGTTGCCCTCTTGATTTTCAGAACTTTGTTCGATAGTCTCCTAAAATACATGTAACATTAAAAAGATAAGTTCAATAGCATTTTTAAAATACAATATTAAAAAGTATTCAAGTGATAAATACAATATTAAAAAATATTAAAGTGATAATATACTTACACAAAGTTCTACTACTTTATTGACATTTTCATTATCAACCACCCCGTCTTTATTTACACGAGCTTCCTTCCACAATATATGACAACCCAAGGGTTGATTGGATTGGGTGTCTTGTCGCTATTCGTTAAGATCATAAACAAAATAATACAAATTAGTTACACACTATAGTTTATAATACAAATTCCCTCATTATATAAAAGTGATGTTTAATTACTTACAAGTCTTTGCTCTAGACGTGCATATCCCATACGTGATTTTTTGTATGGGTGCGTCGGATTGCTTGCCCGTTCGCGATTTGCCTTACTAATATTCTATATAAAAAAAATAGCAATTGTGTAAAAATTTAAAATGCGCTACGAATATGAATAATAAAACACACAAATGCTAATAAATTAATCACTTACGACAAACGCGGGGTCATAACATTTGGAAACAAATGCACTCCTATCATCGTTTGATATATAATGTTGATATATTTTTGGAGGTTCAACATTTGAGTTTCCTTCTCTATCTTTTAGATAGAAATTTGAGAGATGAGATCTAAATCCCCGATGGATCTTCCCAGCAACTCTCAAAACGTAACTCTTTCGTCCCTCAACAAGAACAAAAGTCGTTTGCAACGAAAAAACTTACAAGTAAAGTATTTCAATGAAACAAAATTATAAATGACAAAAGAGTGGATCAAAAAATTTTCTTGAATGTCATTCCATATTATATCTTTGGCATCCTTCAACGCCTTATCTCTCCAATCGTCAATCGTAATTGGGATATTTTGACGAACAACAGCCCTAATGTAACTTACAAACATTGAGTTGTTGGGTTAATTGTCTGACCACTCTCATTCCAGCCAACCTAATAAACTCATATAGTAAGTACATGCTATTGAAAAAAAGCTAAAAAAATACACAGCAAACAGAGTATAGTATAGTATAACCTCAAACTTGGTGCCATTGCTCCTTGCTTTAATCACATTTTGCATTATAGTTGCACCACATTTGACTTCATTTTCATAAGCCTTAGTGGTGCCTACTTCTTCATTTTGACATTCTAAATCTTTGTTTGTATCCATTTAACTACAACAAGTTCAACATGCAGTTTAGTATAACATCAACAAGCTCAACAAGCTCAACAAGCATTATGCATTATTCTAAACAAGCTCAACGTGTATCAGTATATTTTAAACAAGCTCAACATGCATTTTAATGATTACAAAAAATTAATAACATCAATACCTGAATAATGGTTCGAAGAAAGATGAAATGCGAAGAAAAGAGGGTTCACAAAAAGTTCACAGAAATAAGGTTCACAGAAAAACAGTTTGAAGAAATACGTAATGAGGGTTACGTATTTCAATGAAAATATATTGTATGCAATGGGAGAGATGATCTTGGATGGAAATAAGGTTCGAAATGAAGGAGATGATGTGGAAATACAGTTCGTAATGGACGGGATTATAGGGTTTGCAAAAGAAGAGAAGAACGATGAAGGTTGAGATGATAGTGAAGTTTACGTAATGAAGAGGAAACTGAAGCGGTTACTGTTATATATATAACCCTTTTACAACGCTTTTTTATAACCCTTTCACAACGCTTTTTCAAAGAGCGCTCTAAAAGGCATAAGCCTTTTACAGCGCTTGTTAAAAAAGCGCTCTAAAAGGCGTCCTTATTTAATTTTTTAAAAGGCTCTTTTACAGCGCTTTTCCTAATAAGCGCTGTAAAAGACCTCATTGTTTTATTATGTTATATAATGTTTTTTTTAAAGCCTTTTACAGCGCTTGTTAAAATAAGCGCTGTAAAAGGTCTCTTTATTTTATTTTTAAAAGAGTCTTTTACAGTGCTTATTTGAACAAGCGCTGTAATAGACCTCCTTGTTTTACTATGTTATATGAATGTTTTTTTAAAGCCTTTTACAACGCTTTTTTAAATGAGCGTTGTAAAAGGCCTTATTGTTTTTTTATGTTATTTTTGTGTTTTGTTATGTTATTTTTTAAACTCATCCTCTTCACCAAACTCTTCTCCTTTTATGCATCTTCTTCACAAACATCAAAGCTTACTCTTTCACATTTCAATCTCCACCTCAACACCCTTTTTATCTCTTTACATTCCCTTTCATTCTGAAATCGAAACTTGGTCTTCAGGTTCAACACCCTTTTTATTTCTTTACATTCCCTTTCCTTCTTAAATCGAAACTTGGTCTTCAGGTTCATTGCCATGTTGCGAAAAATGGATTTGAGTCTGATGTTTTTGTTAACAATATGTTTTTGGGGATTCTCATGATGCGTACAAGGTGTTTGAAGAAAATCCTGTTAGATAAGGTCCTGTTAGGTGTCTGATGAATGTTATATTTGAAGCCTTTTACAGCGCTTGTTAAACAAGCGCTCTAAAAGGCGTCCTTATTTAATTTTTTAAAAGGCTCTTTAATAGTGCTTTTCCCAATAAGCGCTGTAAAAGGTCTCTTCATCAGACACCTATAGAAACAGTACTTCTACTTCTGTCCCATGACAAAAGAATTTGTCACCAAATATAACCTTTTTTTTTACTTTATTAGGTACATTTATTTTATTCTTTAAAATATAACTTTAATTAATATTATTAATTTTTTTTAGAATATAAAAATTATTGTTGAATACATTAAAGTTATATTATAAATATTAACACATGAACACATGAACTACTCTACTAGGTTCAAGTTTCACTTACCAAAAATAAGATTGCCAAAAATAAGATTACCAAAAAAAAAATATATTTGATTTACTAAATTTTAATCTAACTGTCTCTTATAAAAATAACCCAAATAAGTATATTTTTTGAATAGTTTTATGAAATTAACATCAGTGTCTACTATTTAAAGAGGTGGATTCTACTCTATTGACACGTTCGAACACTATGATTGACTTAGAATTCACACTTGGAAGGCTTCGGTTCGAATCTGAATTAAGTGAACTTCGTAAATGTAAGCGCTTTTAAAAGGGTCTTTTACAAGAGTCTTTTACAGCGCTTTTTAATGTAAACGCTGTAAAATGTCTCTTTATTTTATTTTTAAAAGGGTCTTTTACAGCGCCTTTTAATGTAAGCGCTGTAAAATGTCTCTTTATTTTATTTTTAAAAGGGCCTTTTACAGCGCTTTTTAAAAAAAGCGCTGTAAAAGGCCTTAGTATGTTATTTTTGTGTTTGTTTTATTTGGGTTCAATATTGGATGACTGTAACTCAGACATTTATTCCAATCGACTTGACTTGTCCCAGTAACTCAGATATTTAGTTAAAGTCGATGTGCCAATCGATTATGCAATATGTTCCTTTTGATGGCACTTAATTTACATTATATAAGTAGCAGCAGAAGCAAAAGAGACACCAGTAGCAAACTGTGAGATGTTATAACTAGCTAGGATCCAAATATGTTGGTATGTATGTAACACTCAATTCAAATTACATGTATATTTATCACAATAATTCAGATTACATGCATATTTATCACAATAATTCAGATTACATGCATATTTATCACAATAATTCAGATTACATGCATATTTATCACAATAATTCAGATTACATGCATGGCTTATATAAAACAATTAAACATGTACATTAAGATGCCCTTCTTCTTTTCCTGGTGGGATTCACATTTGTTTGTCCTTTTACAATATGAAACGATGGATTAATCCAAATTCCCTCATCATGATCATCTCTAAGATATAAACCATCATCAGTTGAATCAATTTCATGTGGTTGTTGTGATGTTACAAATAAAAGATCATTACCAACATCTTCATCATTATTGTTATCATCACTTATTTATCATCAAGAGGATCAGTGCATTAAAACACTTGATGAGCTTGCGACGCTAAAATAAAAGGCTCGTCTTTGTATCCCACCCTATTAAAATCGACAAGCAAGAATCCTGACTCATCAATCCGAACGTTATTATTATTATCGATCCACTTGCAACCAAATATGGGAACACGAAACATTGTGTAGTCTAACTCCCATATGCGCTCGATAACCCCAAAATATGATAGATTTGCATATATTGGGTTTTTGTCTTTTGCACTTGAGACATGCATCGCTTCAGCTACGAGAGTGACTCCACTATTTTGCATAGTGGTCTGATCATCTTGTTCTTTGGTATAAAATGTGTAGCCGTTAATAACATAACCAGTGTAAGAAAAGACATGTAAGCTCGGACCATTTGCTAGTCACCTCAATCTCTGTGAAATTGATACGGAGTCTATATCAAATTTTGACTTTATGTGATTTGTTAACCATGTTATAAAACTTCGATTGTGCTCTCGAGTTCTCCAATTTTGATTCCTACTCATGTTCAAACGAGATAACTGATCCAAGTGTATTGTAACATACAGATGAACCTCATCATTATTGTGCAGAACATACAATTGTGCTTGCTCCCATTCTGTCCTTGATATAGTCAGTAGTCTCATTCCAATTACCCCTTCTCCTGATATTCTTCCCGAATGACGAGACATGGGAAGCCCTATGGATTCAACATTGGACAGATATTCAGTACAAAATTCAGCAGCCTCTTCAACAATGTATCATTCAACAATACAACCTTCTGGTCGACTTCTACTTTTTACATACCCTTTTAATATTTTCATATATCATTCTATCGGATACATCCATCTCATATAAGCTGGCCCACAAAGTTGTGTCTCCTTAACCAGATGAACAGTAAGGTGAACCATTATATCAGAAAACCATGGTGGGAAATACATTTCAAGCTCACACAAAGTAACAACAATTTCCCTCTGCAATGTCGGTAATTTCTGAGGGTCGATCACTTTACTACAAATTTCCCTGAAGAAGAAACATAATTTAGTTAAAGCTAGTCGAACTTTTTCAGATAAAATGGAACATATACCTATTGGTAGCAAATGCTCCATTAGAATATGATAATCATGGGTCTTCAAACCTTTTAACTTGAGGTCTTTCATACAAACCAAATTATTAATGTTCGAAGAGTACCCTTATGGAACTTTAACTTCGTGTAGAAATTTACATAAAACAATTTTTTCCTTTCTAGATAGAGTATGAACGGCTGGAGGTAGATATGTGCGATTTCCTTTCTTTACTGGAGCCAATTCATTTCTTATTCCCATATCGACCAAGTCCAATCTTGCATTGATGCCATCTTTAGACTTTCCTGGAACACTGAGTAATGTACCAATAACACTATCAAATACAATTTTTTTCAATATGCATCACATCGAGGAAATGTCTTATATACAATGACTTCCAATATGACAATTCAAAGAAAATTGACTTTTTCTTTCAGCCAGTTTTGACCAGCTCTCTAAGACCCATAATTTTTAAGTGTACTTTATGTATTTTAATGGATTTTGGTATTGAACTCAGGGGCTTTTTAGCCAAAGTTACTAATATTTTGGGAGTTTAAATGATCAAAAAGATATTTTTACCGATTAGAATTACTCGTCGATAAATAAATTGATTTAACTGCGGTGAATCTTTTACAAAGAATTTAATGCGTTATGGGCGAAAGGGTAATTTGAATAAATATCTAGTTTTGAGATATTTATTAAAAGTAATTAAAATATATATATATATATATATATATTATATATTTGGATGGAGGGAAATATAAAGGAAAGAGAAAGGAAACATAAAGGAAAGAAAAGCCAAGGAAGGAAAAGAGAAAGATAGAAACTTCTTCTTCTTCTTCTCTGTTAACGCAAAAAACCAAACTGTGAAACTCAAATTCTCCCTTCCTCCATTGTTGCTCGTTTTTTCTCCCTTTTCTTTCCTTAGATTTCGAAATTGATAGTGGGTGATAGGAAAAGGATTTCTCAACTTCACTCTTCCTATTTGATTCGAAAACGGAGAAAAACGGTATTAGGGATTCAAACTCAAATCTCCCCATTTCATCTAGATCTAAGCGTCGTTTCAAGAAGTGATAGAAGGGAAAGTTGCTCACCACTACACTACGGTGCTAGTGAGCTAACTTTGGAAGCGGCGTTGCGAGCGGAGGTTTTTACCAGATTTGCTCACGGTACCGTAATCGGACGTAAAAGCTAAAGTGAAGGTAAGGGCTCCTTCCAAACTTTTAGTTTGCATTTAGGGACTTACTTGTGGTTGTGTGGAAAAGAATTTGGTTAGGGTTAAAGCAAGGTTTTTTGGAGAATGAATTTTAAACCCATTTATGTATGATTTTGAGTATATGAAACTTGCCGTGTTTGAGTGATGGATTATGTTGATTTGTGTTCGTTGTTTTGACGTATTCTAAATTGATAAATGATGAAATTTGAGTTTGTTTTGTGTGGTTTGTGTGGAAAATGATTTGGAATGAAGTAGGGATTGAATGTGAAAGTATGTTTGAGTTGGTTTTGTGTGGTTTGTGTGGAAAATGATTTGGAATGAAGTATGGATTGAATGTGAAAGTATGTGTGAGTTTGTTTTGTGTGGTTTGTGTGGAAAATGTTTTGGAGTGAATGCGAAAGTTGGTTTTGTGTGGAGTTTGAAAACCATTAAGTTAAACGAGTATTAAGAATGGGGAATCTCTTAATGTCTTGTTTACTTAATGTGAGTTTGTGAAAATCATTAAGTTAACTGGGCGTTAAGAATGGGGAATCTCTTAATGTCTTAGTTACTTAATGTTGTTGAAAAATCGTTTAAGTTAACTGAGCGTTAAGAATGGGGAATCTCTTAATGTCTTAGTTACTTAAAGTTGTTGGAAATCGTTTAAGTTAACTGAGAATTAAGAATGGGGAATCTCTTAATGTCTTAGTTACTTAATGTTTGTTTTTGAAAATGGTTTTAGTGAAATTAGTATTAAGAATGGAGAATCTCTTAATGACTTGTTTACTGAATGTTTTGTTGTGAAAATCGTTAAGTTAAATGAGTATTGAGAATGGGGGAATCTCTTGATATCTGCGTTTAGTTAATGTCGTCGTAAAAATGATTTTCATGGGGAAATGAATTGTTGTGTTTTAGCGTGAATTGTGTATTAAATTCGTGAATATGTTTGAGTTTGTTCTGTGTGGGATTTGAAAACCATTAAGTTAAATAAGTATTAAGAATGGGGAATCTCTTAATATCTTGTTTACTTAATGTGTGTTTGTTTGTTTGAAAATCGTTTAAGTTAAATGAGAATTAAGAATGGGGAATCTCTTAATGTCTCGTTTACTTAATATTTGTTTTGAAAATCGTTTAAGTTAAATAAGTATTAAGAATGGGGAATCTCTTAAAGACTTATTTACTTAATGTTGTTTTGAAAATTGTTTAAGTTAACTGGGCGTTAAGAATGGGGAATCTCTTAATGTCTTGGTTACTTATTGTTTGATATGGTAAATCGTGCTGACCCGTGATAGGTGGCACCTCGGTAAACTGTACTGACCCGTGATAGGTGGTACGTTTACGATTTACGTTTGGTAAGTTGTGCTGACCCGTGATAGGTGGCACCTCGGTAAGCAGTGCTGACCTGTGATAGGTGGTACCCTTACGACTTACGCTTTTTCGTTTGGTAAATCCTGCTGACTCGTGATAGGTGGCACCTCGGTAAACAGTACTGACCCGGGATAGGTGCTACGTTTACGATTTACGTTTGGTAAGTTGTGCTGACCCGTGATAGGTGGCACCTCGGTAAGCAGTGCTGACCCGTGATAGGTGGTACCCTTACGACTTACGCTTTTTCGTTTGGTAAATCGTGCTGACCCGTGATAGGTGGCACCTCGGTAAACAGTACTGACCCGTGATAGGTGGTACGTTTACGATTTACGTTTGGTAAGTTGTGCTGACCCGTGATAGGTGGCACCTCGGTAAACAGTACTGACCCGTGATAGGTGGTACGTTTACGACTTACATTTCTTGGTGAATTGTGTTTGTCCGTGAGAGACTGCAAAGGTGTTTGTCCGTGAGAGACTACACCCTGGTAAATTGTGAATTGTTGGTTCATTTTGTTCGTGTGGGTATTGTGTTATAAGTGTTAAGTGTTATGTTTTGGAATTTGGTGATAACATGTTGATTGCAATACCATTTCAAAACTCCTGATGTTGTAGTAATTGTGTCATAAGTGTTAAATGTTATGTTTTTGGAATTTGGTGATAGCATGTTTAATTGCAATACTATTTCGAAACTCATGTTGTTGTAGCGATTGCGTTATCAGTGCTAAGTGTTAAGATTTGGGATTATCTATGAATGTGATTGAGTTTGTTTATGAATTTTTGAAAGAATACATAGGGAAATCGATTTACCAAATCGATTTGATGAGTTACAGGGGCCCTATTTTGCACGAAATCGATTTATCCAACCGATTTTGTAAGTTGTCTTTCAAAATCATTTAAGCAATCGATTTGGGAAATCGATTTGGATACAATTGGATTCAAGTCAGGGGCTTCGTTTTCCCGAAATCGATTTACCCAATCGATTGGATTCAATACAGGGGCTCTGTCTGTCTGTCAATCGATTTACCCAATCGATTGAGTCAATCGATTTACCCAATCGATTGATTTAAGCCCAGAGTTCAGTTTTCACTAAAAACTTTCAGGAAATTGATTTCCCCAATCGTTTGGTTCAGTGGGAAATCTTATGTTGAGTTTGATAATTGATTTCTCAATTGATTTATCAATGTTTTGGTGAGTTATGTATTACTTGATGAGTTGATAACTCTATTTGATGTCATTTACATTTGGCAAGCTTTACATGAACTTTTAGCATGTGGAAAACCCTTCTAAGATGTATGATAAATTGAAAAGGTTATTTGTGCATTGAAAAGCTTAAAAGTTATGTGTTAACTGTTAATTTCGGTTGGTGACCCTTTACAACTATTGTGGAAATCTGGGCTTTGCCCTCAGATGAGAGTCAGGATGATCCTACCGGTTCGTACCCTCCGGAAGGGAATGTGGATGGGAGTGCTTGATTGGAGCTACGTTAGGAGAATCTCACGGGGCGCGTGGAGATTACTCAAGGCGTATAGTTTTTGGTTATGTATAGAATGATCAGACTAGGTTGTCACTCAGGACACATATGTCTTTCTTTTGGGTTATCTTTATGTTAAGTTGTAAGGACGTACATGTACTATTGTTGACATCAGAACATGCTTTGGATTTATATTTTGAAAAACTTTTCCGCTGCTTGTAAATTTTAATGACTTAATTATTATCCAAAGGTTTTTCCTTATTTATTTCTCTGTTGTATTTTAATTTCTTTCGAAAAAAAAAATACACCCTCGCTTTGAAAAACGGGGTGTTACAAGCTCTCCCGCAAAAGGTTTTCCAAATTTATTGGTCAAACCTTGTACTTTTTCAAGTATTTGATATCCAGTTGGTGCTAAAGGAGCTTTACCTTCCTCTGATTTTCCATTAAATGCATTTCTCCACCCACGATACTGATGACTATAAGGTAAAAATCTATGATGTCCAAGAAACACATTCTTCTTACAACGTTTCAACCGCATCCAATTTGTACTCTCTTCACATATAGGACATGCACACGGACCTTTAATGCTATATCCTGATATATTACCATATGCTTGAAAATCGTTAATTGTGTCGAACAACATAGCCCTCAAATTGAAACATTCTTTCTTATACCCATCATAAACTTCCACACCTGTCTCCCACATACGTTTTAAATCTTCGATTAGAGGAGTCAAGTATACGTCGATATCATTCCCCAGTTGTTTGGGTCAAGAAATTAACAGAGACAACATCATAAACTTACGCTTCATACATAACCATGGAGGTAGGTTATATATTACCAAAATCACAGGCCATGTGTTGTGTGAGATGCTTTGAAGACCATGTGGATTCATTCCATTAGTAGAAAGTGCAAGTCTTAGGTTTCTTGACTCTATCTCGAAATCAGGATACTCGTGGTCAATTTTTGCCCATTGTGGGGAATCTGCAGGGTGTCGAAACATTCCATCTCTAATTCTTTCATCTGCATGCCATGTCAAGTGTTTTGAATCTTCTTCACTACGATACATGCGTCCAAATCTTGGTATTATAGGAAAATACCACACGACTTTTGCTGGAGTAGATTCTTTCTTCTTATATCGAGAGACATTGCATTTCGGACACGCCTTAAGTAGTTCATATTCATTTCGAAAAAAAATGCAATCGTTAGGACACGCATGAATCCTTTCGTAACTCACGCCAATAGAACACAAAATTCGTTTAGTCTCGTAGGTTCGACTGGGAAGTTCATTATCATCTGGCAACATATCTTTTATGAGTGTTAATAATTCTGTAAAGCTTTTATCAGACCATCCATTACTCGCTTTTAAGTTGTACAACTTTAATATCACTAACAGTCTTTTGAATTTAGTACAACCATTTTATAATTCTTTCTCTGCATCACTCAACAAACTTTCAAACATTTTAGGACAATCTCGAAGATCTTCTTCAACTGCTTTTGCGATCTCATCAACTCGGTCCGACTCATATGTATCTGTATCGAAGTCAGTTGAAGCATATGTCGAACTATTCTCAAAATTAATGTTTCCTTTTTTTTTCTCACCATGTCTTATCCAACATGTGTAGCTTTGATCAATTCTATTACATACAAGATGTTCTTCTAATTCATCTTCTCTAACACGTTTTCCAAAACAACATTTTAAACAAGGACAAATTACTCTATTTGGATCTTTTGCATTCTTCACTGCAAACTCAACAAACTCCTTCACTCCAATTTCATACTCTTTTGACAATTGATTGGACATCCATTTCCTATCCATATTATACGACTTATATAAATGCAATTACAAAAATAATAAGCTTTCAAAACATATCAACAAGTTTCAAAAAGAAACCAATATCAACTAACAATTTCAAAATAGAACAGATCATGTGGTATGAGTTTTTGACAATTTTTGACAATTTCAAAACATAATAGATCATGTGGTATGTGTAGAAGAGATTTAATATATATATATATAACAATTTTTAGTTTTCAATTAATAAAAAACTAAAGATTTTTTAACAAAAACAAATTAAAAAATACCTGAGACAACGTAGATGGCCGCATAGTACATAGAGGATATTAGGGTTCCCAACGTATATAATTATTTGAAAGATGTAGAGGATATGAGGGTTTCCAACATATATAATCATTTGAAAGATGTATTTTACAGCGCTTGTGAAAAAAACGCTGTAATAGGTAGTTAAATTCAATGAAAGCGCGCGTATTTTACAGCGCTTGTGACAAAAGCGCTGTAATAGGTAGTTAAATTGATTGAAAGCGCATGTATTTTACAGCGCTTGTAAAAAAAGTGCTGTAATAGGTAGTTCAATTATTTGAAAGCGCATGTATTTTACAGCGCTTGAGAAAAAAGCGCTGTAAAATAATACGTGAAAGCGCTTCATTTTACAGCGCTTTTTTGACAAGCGCTGTAAAAGCCTTATAACGTTATGTGCAAACGTTATATGACCTACAACAGCGCTTGTAAACAAAAGCGCTGTAAAAGGCTCCGTTATTTTTAAAATATATTTACAACAGTGCTGGTGTTTAGCAAGCGCTGTAAAAGGAGCGTTGTTAAATGTCATTTTTGGCGTAGTGAAACATTTTGGATAGTGAAGACGAAGAGCGGAATAATCCTCTCTACACTGACCTGATTATGTTGACATCCTTAATCTTCATGCTCGATTGCATTTTGTTCTACTTTTCAACAATTGATTGAAAGAAAAGTGGCTCCTTTACGTGTAACATATCATATATAAAATTCCCCATCCTTCCTATTAAAACATATTTATATTTCAAAAGCAACAGTACTAAAAAAGCAACGTCGAAATGTTTTAAAAATAATACATAGTCAAATATTCTATAATCATAAATATATATATATATATATATATATATAATTAACTATAATTGATTTGATATATAAACATGATATGTTATAAAATATAATAAATACTCGAAATGATAGAGACATGATAAATTATCATATCATATGTTTTATACACACATGATAAAAAGTCACATAAAATTATTTATCAAATTATATTTTCTTTACAAATCTCATCATAGCATGATAAAATATATATCTTATTTAAATGATAAAATTAGCTTT
>JBBPBT010000345.1:259784-295122 GCA_037974875.1 Cicer bijugum | reverse complement strand
CCCCCCCCAGAATTTATGAGGCACTTTCTTCCCTTTTAACATACTCCTAGCCATGTTCATTATTGTTTTGTTTCTCCTTTCAGTCGTGCCATTATGTTAGGGAGTGTATGGTGTAGTTACTTCATGCAATATCCATTCTTTTTCACAAAAACCATGGAATTCATGAGAATTGTATTCTCCTCCTCCATTGTGATGATTTTCATACTAAGGCCACTTTGTTTTTTAGCCATTATCTTGAATTTTTTAAGTATTTCAAGCACTTCATTTTTTCTCTTGATGAGATATACCCAAATTTTCCTTGTAAAATCATCAATGAATGATACAAAGTAATGATTACCTCCTACTGATACTTCTTGGAAAGAACCACACACACCAGAGTAGATTATCTCCATCATTCTTGAAGATCGAGTTGGTACTTCAGCCTTGAATGCGTTTCTGTGTTGTTCAGCCTGACAACATTCTTCACACATCTCCTTTGGCATTTTAATTTTGGAAATTCCTTGCACCATTCTCTTGTTATGCAACATTTGAAGACTTCCGAAATTTAAATGTACAAACCTCTGATGCCACAACCAATCTTCATTAATGACTTTAGCAGCTAGACATTTGCTCTCATTGATCTGGATATCAATCTTGAAGGTTCTATTTTTAGATAATGGTGCCTTCAAGATCAATCTTCTTGAATCATCAAACAATCTCATTCCACCCTGCTCCATCTTCATAGAATACCCATTTTCAAGCAGTTGTCCAAGGCTTAGCAAGTTGTTCTTCATATTTGGCACATACAACACATCACATATGAAAGATTGTTTGCCATCCCTTCTTTGAATCAAGATTTTGCCAATACCTTCAGCTGTTATTGTGCTATTGTCTGCAAATCTGATTTCCTTCTTCACCTTCTCATCAATATCTACAAACCAATCTTTATGGCCAGTCATGTGATTCGAGCACCTTGTGTCAAGATACCATAATCCTGGACAGTCATCATACATGCTTGTAGATGCCATCAGCAGCACTTCATCTAAGTCAGAACTATTTGCCTGGGCCAATTGAGCTTCACCATCATCTCTTTGTACTCTCTTGGATCTGCATTCATTTGCAAAATGCCCATATTTTTGACAATTATAACATTGGACCCTCCTTTTGTCAAATTTCTTTTTGCCAAATGGTTTCTTGCGTTTATTATCACTGTTTTGCTAACTTCTTAAGCCTTCGGCCTCCTCATCTTGATCATGTTTCTGGTGCCATTTTGACTTGCCCTTCCACGTCTTGTTTTTTACTCCATCTTGATTGGACTTCTTGCTAATCTGAGCTTGCAGTGCCTGTGTTTGTGTGTGCCTCATCTCTTTCTTTTACCCTTCATTCATGAGTTTCTAGGGAGCTTTGCAGATCTTCCAGCTTCATTGTATCAAGATTTCTTTGATTCTTTAATTTCCACCACTAAGTGATCGTGTCTTTGTGTTAGTGTCCCTAGAATCTTTTCAATGATCATAACCTCTGTCATCACTTCTCCATTGGCTTTCATCTGATTAGTGATTGTCTGCACTCGATTGAAATAGTTAATCACATTCTCATTGTTCTCCATTTGTAGTAATTCATACTTTCTTCTTAACATTTGAAGTTTGATCTTCTTGGGTTTTTCATCACCTGTGTAATACTTCACCAAGATATCCCATGCCTCTTTTGATGTAGATACCTTCGAGATCCTTTCAAAATTGTTTGAATCCACACTTTGTTGGATGTAAAACAATGCCTTGCAATCTCTTTCTTTGCAATCTTTGAAAGTTGTTTGTTGTCTTTCTGTTGGATTTGCACCAAGTTGTTCATAGCCATCTTGAACAATCTCAAACACTTCTTGAGCTTCCAACAACGATCTCATTCAGGCAGACAACCTCTCTCAGTGTTTCCCAGCCAGAATTGGGCAAATTCGATGGTAATCCTCCTCCATTCATGGCTTTTTTCTTTTCTTTCACTTACACTTGTGTTTCCCAATTTCGATTCCCCCTCACACTTGCACTCGTGTTTCCCAAGGTATAGAACTCAAGCTCTTGATGCCAACTTTTAGAACAGGTTGTATATTTGAGAGGAATTGAAATTGAGAAGAAAAAAGAAGAAAAAAGAAGAAAAAAGAAGAAAAATAGAAAATCAGGAAACGAAGATTGATCTTCGTTGTCTGAAGATTGATCCTGGTTCTGCATAAGATTGATCCAGTTTTCATTGGATTGATCTTGGCTTTATAGCAACAGTTATGGCTGATTTAGTTCAACAAATTAAATCAACTTCTAACCATACTCTAACTAATTTCTAACCATATTTTAAAAAACTAATTACAAATTATTTTGAATTACATTTAACAATTTTGGTCCTTGATAAAAGAGATTATTAAATCAATTTGTGTCACATGTTCATATCATACGATGTATCATAAAATTGATAGAAATTTAATGTCAAAGTCTATTTCGACTAAAAAAAAATAATTTAAAGATTTTAATTTATTTTTCTTTCTTTCAAGGAATAGTGTGACAATGCATGTCAATTTCAAGGACAAAAAATTCATCGAAACTTCAATTTAAAGGACAAAATTAGAATTTACCGAAACTTGTAAAAAAAAAAATTCACTTCAGATTTTTTCAGCAAGTGTACTGAATCGTTGCAAGTAATAATAAAACGGTAGTACCGAGTGTCGAACTCAAGGATTGCGTTTTACTGTTGAATTATATTTAATTACTGAAATTGAACAAATGGTTCCCAAGTTGATTGAAATGATATTTGAAATTAACAACAATAATAAAATTGATCTGTTATAATGAGAAAAATGTTTGGGATGAGTTTCACTTCGAATCCAACCTTGGTGTTTAATTTAATGAGAAAAATGTTTGGGATGAGTTTCACTTCGAATCCAACCTTGGTCTTAGTGACAGAACCTTTAATTCCAAAGTAACCCCTAATTCCTTAGTAGATTTAAGATTAGAATTAAGCATTAGCGTATAGAAATTCTCTTGTAAATTATTGCTTAGCAACTAATTTAATTGGTTTCATGACCTGCATCTATCCCTAGACTACAAATTCATGAATTTCTCATCTCAAGCATTCATAAAGTCCACATCCGCTTCAAAATACAAATCGTAGAACATTTTAATGTTGATCAAGCAATAAAAAGCATTAAGCACAGAGATGAGAAAAATAATTCAAATTAGAAAAATAAGGGTTTCATCTAGTTACACTCATCCCTAACAAATAGGATTTAGTTACTCATGACAGAGACACAAAAGATAGGGATTAGAGAAGATTTACAAGAAGGATTCATGAATGGTTCTTGATAAAACTGCTCCAATGGCGTTAGAAGCGGTCGCCGTTGAGTTTCTATGTTAGGGCACAAGTCTCCCAACTTCCCAAGAGCCAAAAAGATCCCTAAACAATAAAAAATTGTGTTTTTATGAATGTTGATCTCTACTTAATTAAGCAAATAAGAACATAAACATTTTATTAAATCAAATAACTAAAATCAACAAAATATATCAAATAACTTATTAAGTTAACTAATGATTAATGATAAATAATACTAAAATCAATAAAAATTATGCATATGATGAAGAGTCATCAACTTTCAAAATGCATAGATCACATCCTCCAATTTGTAATGTTCTTAGCTATCTTATTAGATTTTATATAATGTTTGTGGGGGAAGTTTCTAGCTAATAATTTCCCTATGAATGACAAACTACTTTGTCAAAGAATATTAATTAAAAAATAGATACTTAGTTAAATTAGGAATATGACTAAAAAATTTAATTACAAAAATAGTCTTGCAGTTTTAATTTGATAGTAAAATTTATATAAAAAATAAAAATAATAAACAAATTGCACTATGCCAAAAATGACATTTAACAGCGCTCCTTTTACAGCGCTTGCTAAACACAAGCGTTGTTGTAATTATATTTTAAAAATAACGGAGCCTTTTACAGCGCTTTTTTGACAAGCGATGTAAAACAAGCGCTGTTGTAGGGTCATATAACGTTTGCACATAATGTTATAAGGCTTTTACAGCGCTTTTCACAAAAGCGCTGTAAAATAAAGCGCTTTCGCGTATTATTTTACAGCGCTTTTTTCACAAGCGCTGTAAAATACACGCGCTTTCAAATAATTGAACAACCTATTACAGCGCTTTTTTCACAAGCGCTGTAAAATACATGCGCTTTCAAATATTTGAACTACCTATTACAGCGCTTTGTTTACAAGCGCTGTAAAATACATGCATTTTCATTCAATTTAACTACCTATTACAGCGCTTTTTGTACAAGCGCTGTAAAATACATCTTTCAAATAAATATCATTTACTTTTAAAACAAATTTACGAACCCTCATCACCTCTACTCTGGGAACCCTCATATCCTCTACGTAATGTGCGGCCATCTACGTTGTCTCATGTATTTTTTAATTTGTTTTTGTCAAAAAATCTTTAGTTTTTTAATAATTGAAAACTAAAAATTGTTAAATATATATATATATATATATATTAAATCTCTTCTACTAGTCAAAAACTCATACCACATGATCTGTTCTATTTTGAAATTGTTAGTTGATATTGGTTTCTTTTTGAAACTTGTTGATATGTTTTGAAAGCTTATTATTTTTGTAAATGCATTTATATAGGTCGTATAATATGGATAGAAAATGGATGTCTGCCAATCGATTGTCAAAAGAGTATGAAATTGGAGTGAAGGAGTTTGTTGAGTTTGCAATGAAGAATGCAAAAGATCCAAATAGAGTCACTTGTCCTTGTTTAAAATGTTGTTTTGGAAAACGTGTTAGAGAAGATGAATTAGAAGGACATCTAGTATGTAATGGAATTGATCAAAGCTACACATGTTGGATAAGACATGGTGAGAAAAAAAAAAGGAAACATTAATTTTGAGAATAGTTCGACATATGCTTCAATTGACTTCGATACAGATACATATGAGCCAGGCCAATTGATGAGATTGCAAAAGCAGTTGAAGAAGATCTTTGAGATTGTCCTAAAATGTTTGAAAGTTTGTTGAGTGATGTAGAGAAAGAATTATATAATGGTTATACTAAATTCACAAGACTGTCGGCGATATTAAAGTTGTACAACTTAAAAGCGAGTAATGGATGGTCTAATAAAAACTTTACATAATTATTAACACTCATAATAGATATGTTTCCAGATGATAATGAACTTCCCAGTCGAACCTACAAGGCTAAACGGATTATGTTTCTTCTTCAGGGAAATTTGTAGTAAAGTGATAGACCCTCAGAAATTACCGACATTTGCAGAGGGAAATTGTTGTTACTTTGTGTGAGCTTGAAATGTATTTCCCACCATCGTTTTTTGATATAATGGTTCACCTTACTGTTCATCTGGTTAAGGAGACACAACTTTGTGGGCCAGCTTATATGAGATGGATGTATCCGATAGAACGATATATGAAAATATTAAAAGGGCACATAAAAAGTAGAAGTCGGCCAGAAGGTTGTATTGCTAAACGATATATTATTGAAGAGGCTGCTGAATTTTGTACTAAATATCTGTCCAATGTTGAATCCATAGGGCTTCCCATATCTCGTCATTCGGGAAGAATATCAGGAGAAGGGATAATTGGAAGGAGACTACTGACTATATCAAGGACAGAATGGGAGCAGGCACAATTGTATGTTCTGCACAATGATGATGAGGTTCAACCGTATGTTACAATACACATGGATCGGTTATCTCGTTTGAACATGAATAGGAATCAAAATTGGATAACTCGAGGGCACAATCAAAGTTTTGTAACATGGATAAAAAATCACATAAAGTCAAAATTTGATATAGACCCCAGATCAATTTCACAGAGATTGAGGTGGCTAGTAAATGGTCCGAGCTTACATGTCTTTTTTTACACTGGTTATATTATTAACGGCTACATATTCTATACCAAAGAACAAGATGATCAGACCACTATGCAAAACAGTGGAGTCACTCTCGTAGCTGAAGCGATGCATGTCTCAAGTGCAAAAGACAAAAACTCAATATATGCAAATCTATCATATTTTGGGGTTATCGAGCACATATGGGAGTTAGACTACACAATGTTTCGTGTTCCCATATTTGGTTGCAAGTGGGTCGATAATAATAATGGCGTTCGGATTGATGAGTCAGGATTCTTGCTTGTCGATTTTAATAGGGTGGGATACAAAGACGAGCCTTTTATTTTAGCGTCGCAAGCTCAACAAGTGTTTTATGTCACTGATCCTTCTGATGATAAATGGTCTATTGTCCTATCGACCAATAAAATAAGTGATGATAACAATAATGATGAAGATGTTGGTAATGATCTTTTATTTGCAACATCACAACAACCACATGAAATTGATTCAACTGATGATGGTTTATATCTTAGAGATGATCATGATGAGGGAATTTGGATTAATCCATCGTTTCGTATTATAAATGGACAAACAAATGTGAATCCCACCAGGAAAAGACGAAGGGCATCTTAATGTACATGTTTAATTGTTTTATATAAGCCATGCATGTAATATGAATTATTGTGATAGATTATTCAGAAGTTCTCATTTCTAATAATTTATCATCTCCTAAAGTATTGTGATAACATGTTTTTAATCCAATAAACAATGATAACAAGGTTTTTAATGTCATCCAATATTGAACCCAAATAAACCAAACACAAAAATAACATACTGAGGCCTTTTACACCGCTTATTTTAAAAAGCGCTGTAAAAGTCCCTTTAAAAAATAAAATAAAGAGACATTTTACAGCGCTTATCTGAAGAAGTGCTGTAAACAGGCGCTGTAAAAATAACATTCATATAAATTTACAAAACAATGAGACATTTTACGGCGCTTATTTGAAAAAGCGTTGTAAAAGGCTTTAAAAATAACATTCATCAGACAGCTAACAGGATTTTCTTCAAACACCTTGTACGCATCATAGGAATCCCCAAAAACACATTGTTAACAAAAACATCAGACTCAAACCCATTTTTCGCAGCATGGCAATGAACCTGAAGACCAAGTTTCGAACCACTTGTTGACGAATTAGCACACGATTTAAGAAGGAAAGGGAATGTAAAGAGATAAAAGGGGTGTTGAGGTGGAGATTGAATTGTGAGAGAGTAAGCTTTGATGTTTGTGAAGAAGATGCATAAAAGGAGAAGAGTTTGGTGAAGAGGAAGAGATTTTGGTGGTGACGAGTTACTACTATGTGGGTTTTGCATGATGATAACAATGTTTTTAACCATTCATTTTTTTGCATGTTTTTAATGTCATCCCATATGGAACCCAAATAAACCAAACACAAAAATAACATAACATAACAATAAAGAGACCTTTTACAACGCTCATTTAAAAAAGCGTTGTAAAAGGCTTTAAAAAAAACATTCATATACCATAATAAAACAAGGAGGTCTATTACACCACTTGTTCAAATAAGCGCTGTAAAAGACCCTTTTAAAAAGAAAACAAAGAGACCTTTTACAGCGCTTATTTGAAAAAGCGCTGTAAAAGACTTTAAAAAACATCATATAACATAATAAAACAATGAGGTATTTTACAGCGCTTATTGGGAAAAGCACTATAAAAGAGTCTTTTAAAAAATTAAATAAGGACGCCTTTTAGAGCGCTTTTCAAACAAGCGTTGTAAAAGGCTTAGGCCTTTTAGAGCGCCTTTTTAAAAAGCACTGTAAAAGGGTTATAAAAAGCGCTATAAAAGGGTTTTATATATAACAGTAACCGCTTCAGTTTCCTCTTCATTACGTAAACTTCACTATCATCTCAACCTTCATTTCGAACCTTATTTCCACGATCATCTCCTTCATTTCGAACCTTATTTCCATCCAAGATCATCTCTCCCATTGCACACAATATATTTTCATTGAAATACGTAACCCTCATTACGTATTTCATCAAACTATATTTTTGTGAACCATATTTCTGTGAACTTTCTGCATTCCCTCTTTTCTTCGCATTTCATCTTTCTTCGAACCATTATTTAGGTATTGATGTTATTAATTATTTGTAATCATTAAAATGCATGTTGAGCTTGTTTAAGATATACTGATACATGTTGAGCTTGTTTAGAATAATGCATGATGCATGTTGAGCTTGTTGATCTTATACTAAACTGCATGTTGAACTTGTTGTAGTTAAATGGATACAAACAAAGATTTAGAATGTCAAAATGAAGAAGTTGGCACCACTAAGACTTATGAAAATGAAGTCAAACATGGTGCAACTATAATGTAAAAAGTAATTAAAGCAAGGAGCATTGGCACCAAGTTTGAGGTTATACTATACTATACTCTGTTTGCTTTGTATTTTTTTATCTTTATTTAATAGCATGTACTTACTATATGAGTTTATTAGGTTGGCTGGAATGAGAGTGGTCAGACAATTAACCCCAACAGCTCAATGTTTGTAAGTTACATTAGGGCTGTTGTTCGTCAAAATATCCCAATTACGATTGACGATTGGAGAGATAAGGCGTTGAAGGATGCCAAAGATATAATATGGAATGACATTCAAGAAAATTTTTTGATCCACTCTTTTGTCATTTATAATTTTGTTTCATTGAAATACTTTACTTATAATTTTTTTCATTGCGGACTACTTTTATTCTTGATGAGGGACAAAAGAGTTTTGTTTTGAGAGTTGCTGGGAAGATCCATCGAGGATTTATATCTCATCTCTCAAATTTCTATCTAAAAGATAGAGAAGGAAACACAAATGCTGAATCTCCAAAAATATACAAACATTATATATCAAATGATGAATGGAGTGCATTTGTTTCCAAACATTCTGACCCCGCATTTGTCGTAAGTGATTAATTTATTAGCATTTGTGTTTTATTATTCATATTCGTAGCGTATTTTAAATTTTTACACAATTGCTATTTTTTTTATATAGAATATTAGTAAGGCAGATTGCGAACGGGCAAGCAATCCAACCCACCCATAGAAAAAATCACGTATTGGATATGCACGCTTTGATCAACAACTTGTAAGTAATTAAACATCACTTTTATATAATGAAGTAATTTGTATTATAAACTATAGTGTGTAACTAATTTGTATTATTTTGTTTATGATCTTAACGAATAGCGAAAAGACACCCAAGCCGATCAACCTTTGGGTCGTCATATATTATGGAAGGAAGCGCGTGTTAATAAAGACGGAGTGGTTGATAATGAAAATGTCAAAAAAGTAGTAGAACTTTGTGTAAGTATATTATCACTTTAATATTTTTTAATATTGTATTTATCATTTGAATACTTTTTAATATTGTATTTTAAAAATGCTATTGAACTTATCTTTTTAATGTTACATGTACTTTAGGAGATTATCGAACAAAGTTCTAAAAATCAGGAGGGCAACAAGGATACTTGCAGGGACATTCTTGGCAAAGTGTTTAATGTCCCTGAGTATTCCGGTCGGGTTAAGGGGAAAGGATTTGGCATAACTCCCAAAAGCTATTTTCCTCATGAGAAGCGCCAAAAACCTTCCAACGAGGAAGTATTAGAGAAGCTCAGAATACATACAGAGCAAGTGACACTTTTGGTGAATACGAACAAAGACAAGCAACTCCTGGATCAGCTCCAACATGAAATACAAATGGAGAGTGAAACTGCGAGTTGCAACATCGGTCTCAAAAGTATTCCCGAGGTAATTAATTACTTACTTGCTTATGTAATTACTTATGTATTAAACAAACTTATATATTAACCGTACTGATGTTTTAACTATTGATTTAGGGTGTCACTCCATGTGTCCTATACTTGTCCTCGCCTACTCATCGGAAGGTGTGAAAAGGAAAATTGTATAATACTTTCGGAGAAGTATTGCACAATACTCTGATCCCTGCGGGTCATGTCAAAGTATCGCATGTTGTTGCTTTCGATCCAACTGCACCGGTGGCGATACCGGACAATGATGGAGATATGCAGTTATTGGGCGACGCCATTGGTAGTTACGTGGCATGGCCCACAAACCTTATTGCCCTCGATAAGGTATATTTAATTAATTGAAATGTATGTTTAATTGATATGTATATTTAATTGCTGATTTTTTTCCGCTCCTAACTTTAATTTAACATTTATATTTAGATGCTGAAAATTAAGCATAAAGGGAATGATAAAAAGATTCCCAGAAACGAATCAGTTACATCTCCCGAAAAGGTTTGTCACATTTATTGCCTAAGGTTTGTCATTTTTTCAGATTCAATAAACTAACAGTGTACCTCATTTTTGTAGATCCCATTAAATAAACCACCCGTACAGCCAAAAAAAGGCAGCAAACCTCAAATATTGGAGGTTAATAGGGCTGCCAAATCACAAAGGCTGGGGGGTAATGAAGATGCCAAAGTTGCAGCAAGAAAACTGGATCGGGAAAAATCGGTCATTGTTGCTGCTGCTCCTAAAATAAGTCAGCCATGCCTTGATAAATACGGGGCGTGTCTTGACATCCAAGTAAAAAGGAACATGGGCAACAGTGATGATTCACGCGTCGTACCCATGAATAAAGATATATTCGGAGATGAGTATGATGAATTTCTCAAAAAGGAGCACATTTACGAACTTCTCAAATATAAGGAGCTTAGTGCTACTGTAATGAGCTTGTACATAAGGTAAAAAATACTTTTAATTGCATTTATTGGTAATTAATAAAATGTATTGGTAATTAATCTAGTTTAAAATTTTCATTGAAGGTTTTTGTATGAGAAGGTCGTGTGCACGAGGAAATTCCCAAATAAATACTCATTCTTGTCTCCGCATAAGATGTCGATGTGCAAACTCGATCCAGAAAATGTAAAGAAATACATAGTAGATATGTTATTAGTAAATATAGAAAAGGAAAAATTATTTTTCGCACCATATAATTCAGGGTACGTAATTTTATCTTTTTTAATTGATGAAATTTTAATTTATTAGTTGTGTATAAACAAAATTGCTTAACCAATATTTTTTTTTTGGTAGGGCACATTGGGTGCTATTTGCAATCAATGTGGTCTCTGAAGTTATATACTATTTGGATCCCTTGGATGGCAATTACAACAATCACTCCAAAATAAAGACTATGTTCGACACGTAAGTAATATTCATTTATTTCTTACGTATATATATATATATATATATATATATATATAATGTGTTTGTTCATGCTATAATAATCACATTTATTCATTCGATAGTGCCTTAAAAGTTTTTCGAGCTCAAAGAGGTGCTACAGTGTCGAAGCAAAAGTCTAATAACATTACATGGATCCCAATAAAGTGCCCTCGTCAAACAAACAACATCAACTGTAGGTACTACATATTGAGATTCATGAAGGAGATTGTTGACAAGAATAAAACTATTATCCCAGAAACGGTACGGTATTTTCATTATATGATTTTCATATATAAATTATCTATATATTTGATACTAACTTAATATAATATGTTCAATTTTTATATGGCTGTACTTTGACAATTCCAGTCCATCATATTCTAAGGAAGATCTAATGGAATTAAAGGAAGAATGGTGTGAGTATGTGCTTGAAATGAAAATTATTTGATTTTATGGGAAATAGCATGTTGTTGGGCAAGGGATCTGAATATTATATGGTATCTAGTGCATATTTTGTATATTTTTTTAGTTATTATATGTATATGATCATAGGACAATATATGAACATGCGTATGAATATGTAGTTAATTAGGTTATAAATTAGGTTCAATGTATATGTACTTAATTAGGTTGTAAATTAGGTTATATATATATATGTATCTGAATGTAGTTAATTAGGTTGTAAATTACAGAGTTACAGGGTTATATATATGTATCTGATTGTGTGAACTACTTATGGTATTTGAATATGTTTTGTTGTGTTGTGTGAACTGATTCTGGTTGTGTTGTGTGAACTGATTCTGGTTGTGTTGTGTGAACTGATTCTGGTTGTTTTGTGTGAACTGGATCAAAATAATTTTGGATAAAAAGATAAAAGACAACGCTTTCTAAAAAGAATGTCATAAAAAGCTAAAAAGCGCTTTTCAAAAATTTAATTTACAACATTTTAAAAATAAAAAAAATTAAAAAAACACACATTTTACAGCGCTTTTTTAAAAAGCACTGTAAAAGGCTCACCAAATATATGAATTACGGGTCTGCATTTTACAATGCTTTTTAAAAAAAGCACTGTTAAAGGCACACCAAATATATGAATTATGGGTCTACATTTTACAGCGCTTGTTGAAAAAAGCATTGTAAAAGGCACACCCAGTATATAAAATTTATATGCACATTTTACAGCGCTTGTTCAAATAAGCGTTGTAAAATGTGCATAATAATGCATATTATGTGCGCATTTTACAGCGCTTTTTTAAAAAAGCGCTGTAAAATATGCATAACAAGCGCACGTTATATTTACGTGATTTATAGCGCTTTATTAAAAGCGCTGTTGTATCTTTTACAGTGCTCGATTGCACAACGCTTTTTTTTTTTGAAAAAGCGCTGTAAATGGATTAAAAAAAAGCGCTGTAAAATCCTATTTTTGGCGTAGTGTTGGCAATATAAATACTCATTTGTCGTGGAGGATCGAGTTCCTTTTTGGATTTGTTATTGTTTTTTGTTTTACATTTTTGCATAAAAAGAACAAAGTTCTTTGAACCTTTTTCTTTTATTTGTTTTTGTTCTAAATTATGATTGAAAAAAAAAGATAAGACAAATAGATAATGGGTAATTGAAGTGGTTATTGTGCTTGAATTAGTGGTTTGGTTGCAACTTATGTGTTATCCAAAGCTGGTGTGAACGTGGTTTTGTATGAAACGATTTGTGATGACTTATGTTTACTATTGCTCTCTGTTAATATTAAAATCATCATCTGACTATTTTTTCTCTCTTTTGAAATGGCTTTTAGATTGTGTTATAGCTAAATAAATTATACATTTTTTACTCAAATACTTTGCTCTTAAATGTTTTTTAAAGGTTTGTGTTTTTACATATAGTGATCTCATATGTCTTTGAATGTTTGTGTGTCGGCTCAAATGTTAACATTGATTTCCCTGATGTAATTTGTCGGGTAAAGTTACTATCTGATTGATATAAGTAATTTCCCTCCTTCAATTGTCATTGTTCTTCCACTTATGTTTGTGTTACTATTCGCGCCTTCATTCACACTTTCTTTCGTGTTGTTGTTTCTGTGACGGTCAACTGATAAGGTTCAACTTTCATAAAAAAGAAATCAACTCAAATAACATGTTTTTTTTATTAACTTTTTTTTTTGTGAGAATGAGTGGACGGTGGTACCTATCCTCCATGTACCGGATTCGGTTCCCACGGAAAGAAAAAACACACTATATCCTATGGAGAGGAAATGAGGGGCGATAAGGTTGTGACTAGCAGTCCCAATAACGGTAAGGGTCAGGTTGTTACAAAGCATAAATATGAACCAACTATAGAAATGAATCCAACACCGAGTTTTGTCCCACAAGACCATATTTCCATTATTGCTGATAGTTCCCCATTACAACCATTGACATATGATGCCTCACGACATACTTTTATTTACATTAATCCATCATCTTCCATACCTGTTGCTACTAGTAATAGGGCTCAAGGGTCACATTCCTTTAATTATAGTAATGAGGTTATGCCTGATGGGAGAACAATGATGATATGATCGAATGGTCGAGTACATAACTGATTCAGATTAAATACATTTTTACATGAGTTTTAGGGTTCTTTTCAAATTATTTATCAAGTTATTTTTTAAAATTAAATGTATAAATATATACATTGTATCTAACTTTTTAATATATATTGTAATGTACATATAATAATATATTTTATGTTTTTTATAACTTGTTTGCAGGTGGTATCGTATAGGGTGGCCTCGAGGGACCTCAACTCAGTCATTACATCACAATATATTGATTCATATACAAGTTGGGGAGCAATCTCAAAATTAACTATGGAATTTTTGTTCAACAAATTTGGTGTAAGATTATGTTTTATATCATGTTAATGAGTTCAACTATTGTGTAGATAGTAATTAATATATTATAACTTATTTGTAATGTAATATAGTTGAAGAAAGTTGTTTGGTTGTCTCAGCACAATTTTCAAATTAAGAAAATCTTCAATACAAAACGATCAATGCATCTTTATGAGATATTAATGCAGATGAGAAAAAAGCGCAAATGCTCAACTAGGATGGGCAAATGAGTGTTTGAAATGATCTTGAGAAGATATGGATGGATTCGTCGTATAAGGAAATATTGTTCTGAAATGTTTTGTTGTTTAGTTGTGATGTTGTTTGAGAAAGCATAGAGCTATTTTATAAAAATATTTTGTTGTGCTGCTGTTTGAGAATGCACAAAGCTATTTTTTTTTTTTAATATTTTGATGTTTTGTTGTATTGTTGTTTAGGAATGCATAAAACTATTTTGTTGTTATGCTGACATGTGGCTCTCATCCTATTCATTGTTTTGTTATTTTTATTTTTTGTAAGGCTATAAAAATTAGGTAGAGATCCTACAATAGATTAGGTCTTTTTAAAAACTCACACTAAGAAAAATGACAACTCTTGGTTGATGAAATAGCAAAAAAAAAAAAAATATATATATATATATATATATATATAAGGAATATTAAATCATTGATTCTTTCATTTGTATTTCATGTAAAAGTATTTGATTATGTTACATGATTTTCTATTTTAGCATAAAACATATCAAGGTAAGTTGCAACAGACTTCCAAATGAAGGAAAACATCTACTAGTGGTAGTCAAGTGATTAATGTGAAAACTCTCTTAGACATGTGGATCCAATCTATTGGGAGAAAGAATAAAGAGCGTATCTATGGTGTTGGAGATATATCATTGCTTTATAGACCAAGTGTTGTCGTCATCATCTAGATTATGATGAGGATGAGTCTAACGGGGATGACGACGAGAAGTAATCTTAATTTTTTGTGTCAGTTTCATTTAATAGTTTTTATTTTATATTTTGTTTATATTTGTAGGCATTATCTATATATAATCTTATGATACTGTTATGTGTAGTTTGAAATTTAAGGTAATGATAGTGTGCTTATTTTGAGACATATGATAGTGTAAATTGTCCTTATTTTGAGACTTATAGTAGTTATTGTGAGTATTTTGACAATACTATTTAGATAATACTTCCAAAAAAAAATTTACGGTAATGTTTTGTTGTGTTTAAAATTTATTTTAAAAATAAATTAAAAAAATACAGCAAATAGTAAAAATCAAAATGGTATTGTAATCCTTTTGTCATTATCCACGAAAATTCCATAAGTACATCGATATATAATTTGAATGTTATTATTCATGCTCTTACTATGGGTAAATTACCCACAAGCATGTCATAGATAAACATATAAATATCAAACAGAAAATAATATAATTTTTCACAAATTGTTTATCAATAATATTATTTGTGACTTTTCCTTGGGTAAGTATATACATCTTTATCCAAAAAATATCATAAGTAACCTTACTCATGAAACTTCCTCGAGTAAGCATATCCCAGTGCTTGTTCGTGGGTAAGTATTTACCTACGTGTTAATTAACTACGAACTTGTATCCATGAGTAATACGTGATTGATTTTATGTTACCTATGTAATTGTCGTGGATAAAAATAAAAACTCATATAGGTAACAATAATCTTTCTTGTAATGTATGTTGCTTGAAAAAACATATAAGTAAATATTTTAAACTCAAATTCAACTCATTTTTTCAAACATACACAATACTTTAATAATAATATCAAACTAATTAAAAGTATCGTCATATATAAATGCATTGTTGATGACAATCAATGACCTCAAATCCACCGAGTGAAAGAAGAAAGAGTTCAAATTAATTAATATTCTAAGTTAAATTAAAAAACGTATATAATCATATTATTTGTAAATCCACACACAAGTTGTACCTGGATAGGAGTCACTGATTCCCAATAAATCCATCCATTACGAAAGAAAAGAGTATCTAACACCAAAACAATTCAAGCCAATTAACCAAAATAAAAACTTATATCCAATCAAAATCACCAACTAATTTCAGCATAACAAAAACATCACACCAAACTTCATAATCAATTTCAGCGCATCAGACCTCCAAATAACATAAAATAAGGCTTCAACCAGACCACAATTTAAACATGAAACTTCACTTAAACTTGGAATACATCAAACCAGAAAAAGAGAATCCTAATGGTTTGAGTCAATAGGCATAAAAAAAAGTGCACGTCTCACTAAAGAAATAGATCCAACCTTTCATTGCCTCTGACAACACAGAATCAAACAACCTATACTCTTACTACTTTCGTGGAAGGCATCAACCAGTTTATTAGCACCGCACATGATTTAACTGAACTATTAAACGAAATACCAAGAAGAAATCTTCACCAAATAAGGATTGATATAGAGAAAACAATGGTTCAATTCAAATGCTAAATGTCTATAACTTGGATCTAGTAAATGGAAATACATTAGTTATGTTCTCGTTTCACAAAAAATTATTTGCACTAATGCTTTAAAAACCAAACTAAACCATACATGAAACCATAAAACATGATAAATGAAGCAATAAGCAATTTAACTTGTTTTTCCTTAGAATTTTGCATTTGCATTAAGAATGCAATTTGCTCATTTAAGATATCAACTTATGAAGCCTTATCCTTAAGCGCATGGATTTCAACTTACATTTTTACTATATTCTCATTAGCCACGAAGGAAGATGCTGATCTTGTAGAGTGAGAAGTAGATCATGTGACTTGAGTTGGTGTTATCCGAAGTCCCGTACAACGAATATATCGACAATTTTTTTTTTCAAACACTTTCACAAATGTTTCATTTTTAGAATGAAATCTCAATTCCAACTTGCATCACATCAAATTTATTTTAAAATAATATAATTAGGATAATTTTAGGACATTATAACAATTTACAACAACGAGTATATCAAAAAATAAGGTTTGTGAATGTCTTTCAATCAGGTGAATACATTTTGTTAGTATCGATAGCTACCCAAATCTAGAGGAGAGTGAATAGATTTCTTGCACACAACAGATAAAAACAATTTTTAAACTTTTTCGCAAAAACAGAATTATAAATATTTAAACTATTAGTAAAACCTTTGAGATTTATTACAAAACACTAGCTATTAATAACAATAATTCAATATATTACTTCTCTAAATTAATAGAAACTTTAATTAGGAGATTATTATAGATCAATCAACAACTAATATACAAATTGAATAACACCTTGAGTAAAAACTAAATTAAACTTAATAACGCTAAACACAAACACTAAGAACTACAACAATACAATGATTTTTATAAACATTAACAAAAAAATTATGCACTAGCACTAGAAGTTTTTCACCTATGTATAAAAACAATATGAAAAATCAAATTTAAATACAACTAAAAGTCATAATAGGAACATGAATTTTTATCAACGTTCTTGAAGGTTGCTTTTCAACTAATTGTGAAAGCAATTCTCTGCACACAACTAAATCAGAAAATTCATCTATAATTCAAATCAACACTTATGCAGACACTTTTTCATATTAACCAAAAATCACTTTTAAAAAACCAAAGATGTATATTAATCAACTAATTTGCAGAAATGAAAAATTTAGAGAAAAGAAAAATAACACCAGATTTTATCCTTATTCAGTCACTCCGTCCTTGCTTCTAATCTATATCTAATCCCATTATCAATGGTGATATATTTTATTCCTTTAATTTGATTATGAATCTTGATGGTTGAATACAATAAAAAATTCCCTCGAATGCTATGAATCTAAAGCAATTTAGTCTTCAATATCTTCAATCTCTATTTATTCTTCAAAGGCTCCATATATTGATCCAGAAGATTTGGATACACTCTTCATTTTAATTTGCTACACTCCAATTGATGAAACCCTTCATTTGATCCTTTAATCTCTAATTGAATCTCCATTAAAGTATTTAATCCTATTGAGATAGCTTTCCATCAAACTTGACGATTTGAAACTCCTCTCATATAATCTTCTTTCTAGGAGAAAAGTGTTGGTGTATGTGACCTCTGATTTTCTGAAGAATTATGCAGAATGATATCTAATCTAATATGAATGCACAGCGGATTAATAAATTCAATTTTTATTTCACACCAAATTGAATACGGTCCCTAATTTACAATTCTAATGAATGTCAAAACTATATGGATCATGGTAACTATGGAGAGATGCATTTGACAAGATTGATTGTTATGGATGCTGATTTACATGCAATTATTATTAAGACAATTAATCAATCTCCGAAACGAAATAATTGCTGAAATGTAAACAAGATAAGGGAAAGAGAAAAGGTGTACGCAGGATTTTATACTGGTTCAGTCGTCTCGTGACGACCTACGTCCAGTCCCAAGATCCAACAAGATCTTAGCCTATCCAATAGAACTTCTTAGAATCAGTTTACGGATTATTACAGCGTGCCTCGCACCAATCTTAAACTATTCACCCTGTTCTATCTTTTCCCTTCCCTGAATTCCCAAGTTTAAGTCCCATAAACTTGACCAAGAATTCAGTCAAGCGTCTTCTTGTTGACAGCCCTCAACCCCGAAGAACGCCACCAGTCGCAGCTGGATTTTCGCAGAGTAATTTGTTACAAAAGAGTATTATAGAATATGAAACATATCAAATATACAAATTGCTTGATCTTGCTTCTTCTCAAAGTAATCTTTCTCAAATCGGTCTTTTCCAATCCTCAATGATCACAAGCTGTTTGTCCATGATTGAAAAAGGATGATCAATTGATATTGGTTGAGAAATAATTATCTCATGTGTTGTAGCTCTGAAAAAGAATTATCAAAGTTATTATGTTGGTTATTGTATATTGTGACATTATGAGAAGAAGAGTATGAAAGCAGTTTATATAGTTTTAGGAAAAAACAACATATGAATCGATTTGGCCAATCAATTCATTAAGGTTATAAAGCACACTAATCGATTTATCCAATCGATTTCGCGAATCTTGTTTTTCTTGAATGTTGAAACTGCACAACATAATCGATTTAACTAATCGATTCTTTTAAATGAGTTCTTCAGACTGGGATGAATGTTCATGTCTGAATCGATGTTCATAATCGACTTGGGATGTTTTGTTCAAACAACGAGATCAAAACAATCGTTGTATGTAATCGATTCAACCATTACAGTCGTCTCTGTTTCTAAGACTTTTTGTGCCAATCGCTTTAATCAATTGATTTCACTGGTTCCAGAGACACAGTGATTTTCACCAATCGATGTGCCCAACCGATTGTAAAATTCAGTCTGAAGCTCATTACAATCAGTTGGTTCAGTCAATCGATTTACCAAGTCGATTAATGCCAACTTTAATATAACAGAAGTAAGTAAGTAGATTGAGCTAATCGACTATGGATGTTCCAGACCAAGGTCATTTTGAAATATATTTTGGTAAGTCGATTTGCCTAATCGCTTTATTAGCATTGGTTTGGTTATGGAACATTCACATTCGATTTGGTCAATCGATGTAGACAAAACATAACATAAAAAAAATGATTGAATAATCGATTTGCCAAATCGACTAGTTAGCAAGGTAAGCTACTGACTTGCGCATTTTAATTTTAATAAGTGTTCAAGTCGATTTTGTTGAGACAAACTCTATAATTAAAGTTTTGATGAAAACAAACAAAAGTTAATTAAGAAAGTTAATCATGATTCTAAAGTATTATGTTAATTTAACTAGTGTTTTTGAGTGAATTATATTAAAGACAGAATCAAGAAAAGCATAGGAAACAAGATCATTCTGCATCAAAACAGAGAATGATCTCCAGCTTCTTGAATCATTCATCACAACATGTTGCTCAAATCTGTTCTACATCTTTATCAAAGAATTTGCCCAGGAAACACATTCAAGTCTATGCAGTTCATGGCAAGGAACAAGTAGGATTAATCCAAGCTCAAAAAGGATGTTTGATCACCAAATTAAAAGGGCCCAAAGATGGACAAAAGTCATGATAACCTAAAGAACTCCAAAAAATACAAATGTTAAGAAAGCTCACTCAATCATGACTTATGACAAGGAAATCACAAAAGAAATCCAGGTTGATCAAAACGGGAGCTCCAGAATGATTATTTAAGCTCAAGAACGTTCACTCAAAAACCCAGAACGTTCTCCAATTTTTTGCTCATCAACAACAGACTTGCATTCTCTGTTTCAGTCTGCAATTCGACTCTAATCTTCTTCAGCTGCACTCAAGACTCAAGATGGAGAATGTATCATCCAAGAACAATGAAGAAACATCAAGGGTTATGTCAGAAAAGTACAGCACGACTTTAAATGCTAAATCCAAAAGTAAAAAAAGGCTATGTCATAGCATGAAATGTCTATTCAAAGTACTGCCTTAAATCCAAGAAAAGCATGGCCTCTCCAACAGCTCTTTCATGCTTATCCTGTACATTTCCAACCTATAAATAGCAGGCCTCAATCGTGAAGAAAGGAAGAAACTCGAGCACTAAGTATTCAATCATATACATTCACTTAAAGCTTGAATTTCTGCTAAATAGAGGAATCAACTTTTTCTGCAATTGCCACAACAGTTGTTGCTGCTCTTTCTTAATCAAGCTGCGAAATCATCTTATAGATCGTTTGTAAAGAATCTATTCTCAAACAAGAGTTGAGCAAAAACAGATTCTATCAAAATCAATCCATTTGTAAAACTCAAACTATAAGAGTTTCCTCATAGTTTGTTTTAGATTGTTTCCTATCAAGATTAGATAGGTGTTACCATTGCTTTTTGGGTGGAAAGTAATAGAGGCTGAAATAGATCAAGGGTGGTCTATACTAGGTGTTGTAAGATTAAGGAGGTTCTTCGTTTTAAACACTTAGTGGAAAATCTCTCAGTGTGAGGACTGGACGTAACCCACATTGGGTGAACCAGGATAAATCTGTGTTTGGTATTCTCTTCTCTACTCTCTTTATTTACTGCACTATATTGATTGATTAAGAAAAGGGAAAACCTGAATTTACTATTTGACACTAATCAAAGAACGTTCTCTGTTTTTACAATTAAAACCAAGAATGTTCTCCGTTTTACTTTTCATAACCAAGATCAATCTTTAGTTGTTTTCTTGAAAGTTTAACAGGAATTTTAAAAAAGGAGTATTTACAATTCAAACCCCCTTTCTTGTAAATCAACGGTGTTACTTCAATTGGCATCAGAGCTCGGTCTCTAAAAAGTTTAAAAACACCTAACAAGTGTTAGAGAAAAGATCCAGAAAAATGTCAAAAGCAAAATATATTGTTGAAGGAGGATCCTCAAACAGACCTCCATTCTTTGATGGATCAGACTACTACTTTTGGAAAAACAAAATGCAGCTGTTCTTAAAATCTCAAGACACTGGAATGTGGCGCATCATTACAGATGGAGACTTCACACCAAGAGTTAATCAAGACGATTCAGACTCTGCACTAAAAAAGGAAACAGACTGGACAGCAGATGATAAAGCTAAGGTAATGTTAAATTCTAAAGCTCAGTTATTCTTATCATGTCCCTTAAGCAGGGAAGAAAGTGAAAGAGTGGATGAATGCACAATTGCAAAGGAAGTTTGGGACACACTACGAACTCATCACGAAGGAACTAGCCATGTCAAGGAAACAAGAATAGACATTGGTATAAGGAAATTTGAATTGTTTGAGATGCAAGAAGGAGAAACCATCGATGAAATGTACTCAAGATTTACTACAATAGTAAACGAAATGCGCTCTCTTGGCAAAGCCTACACAGTACAGGAGAGAGTAAGAAAAATCATGAGATGTCTTCCAATTATTTGGAGGCCAATGGTAACAGCTATAAGCCAAGCCAAGAATCTTGAATCTCTGCCTCTGGAAGAACTAATTGGAACACTAAGAGCACATGAAGTGCTGTTGCAAGAAGACAAACATGTCAGAAAGGGAAAGACAGTTGCACTAAAAGCATCTCAAGAAAAAGTCACAGCACAAATAGAAGAAGAAGAAGAAGAACCAGAAGGAATCGAACAAGAAGATGCTGATGAAATTGCACTTCTCACTAGAAGAATACAGAGAATGATGAGAAGAAGGGATCAAATTAAAAAGGGATTTCAAAACAGAAATCCTAAAACTGATACTGACAAAAGTCAAATTACTTGCTTTGGATGTAACAAGTTAGGACACTACAAAGCTGAATGTCCTTTAAACAAAAATCCACCAAAACGATTTCCATTCAAAAAGAAATCAATGATGGCAACATGGGACGATTCTGAAGAATCAAAGACCGAAGAAGAAGAAGAAGCTAATAAATCAATGATGGCAAAAACAGAGGAAGAAGAGGTAATAAATTCTGAAACTTGCTATTTATGTGAACAAATGGGAAAAGAATTTGATAATTTATTAAATGACTCAAATCTTCTCATTCAAAATTGTGGGTCTTTGAAAGAACAACTTTTTAAGGAAAAGAAAGAAAAAGAAGAAATTCTGACTAAGAATGATGTGCTAAAAAACATCATTCAAGAGTTAAAAGAATCAAAGAATTTTGAAAAACAAGAGTGTCAAGAACGTTATGCACTACAAACGGAGAATGTTCAGCTTAAAAGTGAAATTGAACTTCTCAAGACAGATTTATTAAATTTTATTAAAGCCACTGAAACCTTCCATAAAATCATGGGATCTCAGATAGAAATCTTTGATAAAGCTAGTCTTGGTTTCAATCAATCTCAAAAATCCAAGTTATATGAAAAAAAAAGTTGTCCGAGATAGAAGGGAAGAAAAAAGCAAAATCAGATGTTCCTATTGCAACAAACTTGGACATCTGGAATTTGCATGCTATTTTAAAAAAAGGGATGAAAAGCTCAAAAAAACAAAACCTGTCAAAAAAGAAAAGCATCCTGTTTTGAAAAATCCTCAAAACCGAGAACAATCTCCAGGATGGCTGTAAACGGAGAAAGATCAAACTCACAGGCAGAACGTTCTGGAAACTATTTTAAAACAAAACAGAAAGTTTCTGAAACCTACATTATGAAATCTGTTTCAAAACCAATAATTAAAAAACCAGCAAGCTTCAGAAACAAAGAAGGAACGTATTCGTTTAAAGAAAATGCTAAAACTAACACTCAAGGACCCAAAACAAAGTGGGTACCTAAGGCTGAACTAACATCACATGCAGGTTGGTTCTCCAAATATAAAGAGAAAGCCTTGGTTCTTGGACAGTGGTTGTTCAAGGCACATGACGGGAGATAGACATTGCTTCATAACCTTCGTCAAGAAGGATGGTGGCTCGGTTACGTTTGGCAATGATAATCAAGCTCAAATAAAAGGTAATGGAACCATTGGTAAGACAAACTCTGCTCAAATAAATAATGTTCAATATGTGGAAGGATTAAAACATAATCTATTAAGTATAAGTCAGCTATGCGACAATGGGTGCGAAGTTATTTTTAAACCAAAAATCTGTGAAATTAAGAAAGCAAAAACTGGAGAAATTCTGTTTTCTGGGAAAAGAAAGAAGAACTTATATGTTTTATATCTTGATGAACTTCCTGATGAATCATGCTTTATTTCTCTTAATAAAGACAAATGGATTTGGCATAAAAGGGCTGGACATATCAGCATGAAAACTATTTCAAAAATCTCTAAACTTGATCTTGTTAGAGGCCTGCCAAAGCTTAACTTTGAAAAAGATAAAATTTGTGAAGCTTGTGTCAAAGGTAAACAAGTAAAAAGCAGTTTTCATGCAAAGGATTTTGTATCAACAAACAGAACTCTTGAGTTACTCCATATAGATTTATTTGGGCCTGTCAAAACAACTAGTCTAGGAGGAATGAAATATGGTTTTGTTATTGTTGATGACTTCTCAAGATTTACATGGGTTCTATTCTTAAAACAAAAGGATGATGCATTTGAAGCTTTCAAAACATTTTGCAAAAGAGTTCAGAATGAAAAGGAATCCAGCATCATTTCTGTAAGAAGTGATCATGGAGGAGAATTCATAAATGCATCATTCAAAAGCTTCTTTGAGGAACTTGGTATATCTCACAATCTTTCTTGTGCAAGAACACCACAACAAAATGGTGTTGTTGAAAGAAAAAATAGAATACTACAAGAAATGGCAAGAACTATTTTAGAAGAATCAAATGTTAAAAGATATTTTTGGGCTGAAGCCATAAACACATCTTGCTATATCTTGAATCGTGTATCTATTAGAAAAATCATAAACAAAACGCCATATGAAATCTGGAAAGATAGGAAGCCAAACATTTCTTATTTTCATGTATTTGGCTGTTACTGCTATATATTAAACAGCAAAGATCTCATTGGAAAATTCGATGCGAAATCGGATAAAGCTATCTTCCTTGGTTACGCAACTGAATCCAAAGGTTATAGAGTATTTAACTTAAAAACTAATGTTGTTGAAATAAGTATGCATGTATTGTTTGACGAATTTGATGACCTAGACTTAAGTAAAAAAGATGAGGAAGAAGAAACTTCAAATGAAGCACAACAACAAGATAGTGTGCAGAAAACAGATATTGATAAACAATCTTCGTTTCATTCTCCACCCAAAAGCTGGAAAATAGTTGAAAGTCATCCACAAACTCAAATCATTGGAGACACGGCTGATGGAATTAGAACCAGAAAATCATTCAAGAATGATGAAAGCAACATGGCAATGATATCTCAAGTGGAACCTAAATCAATCAAAGATGCAATCACTGATCAATCTTGGGTAAATGCCATGAAGGAAGAATTGCAGCAGTTTGAAAAAAATGAAGTTTGGACATTAGTTCCAGACCCATTGGACCAATCTGTCATTGGAACTCGTTGGATATTCAGAAACAAGCTTGATGAAGAAGGAAAAGTTGTGAGAAACAAAGCAAGATTGGTAGCCCAAGGGTACAATCAACAAGAAGGTATAGATTATGATGAAACCTTTGCCCCAGTTGCAAGGTTAGAAGCCATTTGAATACTTCTTGCATATGCTTCTCATAAACTCATTAAATTGTTTCAAATGGATGTGAAAAGTGCATTTTTAAATGGTTTCTTAAATGAACAAGTATTTGTAAGACAGCCCCCTGGTTTTGAAAATCAATCAAAACCAAATCATGTTTTCAAACTCACTAAAGCATTATATGGTTTAAAACAAGCACCAAGCGCTTGGTATGAACGGCTGAGTTCATTCGTAATCAAAAATGATTTTCAAAGAGGAAAAATTGATACTACTTTGTTTAAGAAAATAGAAGGGAATGATTTACTCATCGTTCAAGTTTATGTTGATGATATCATTTTTGGATCAACAAATGAAAATTTGTGCGCAAACTTTTCAAAACTTATGCAAAGTGAATTTGAAATGAGCATGATGGAGGAACTAAGATACTTTCTTGGCTTACAAATTAAAGAATATAAAAAAGGGATCTTTATTTGTCAAGAAAAATACATCAGGGATCTTTTGGTCAAATACAAAATGAATGAGTCAAAAATTATGACAACCCCTATGCATCCATCTACCTCTTTAGAAAAAGACGAAAATGGCAAGTCTGTCTCTGAAAAGGAATATCGTGTAATGATCGGCTCCTTGCTATATCTAATTGCTAGCAGACCTGATATAGTGTTTGCAGTGGGATTGTGTGCTCGATTTCAATCAGCACCAAAGGAATCCCACTTAACAGCAGTAAAACGCATATTTAGATACCTTGTTGGAACAACTAATCTTGGTCTTTGGTATAGAAAAGGTTCACACTTTGATCTTATAGCATACTGTGATGCTGATTATGCTGGAGACAAAATTGAAAGAAAAAGCACAAGTAGAGCTTGTCAGTTCCTAGGCGAAGCATTAATCAGTTGGTCCTGCAGAAAACAGAACACCATAGCTCTATCTACGACAGAAGCTGAGTATGTTTCAGCGGCAAATTGTTGTTCACAGATTTTATGGATCAAAAAACAACTCCAAGGTTACTCTGTAAGTTATTCAAGTATTCCAATTTATTGTGATAATACAAGTGCCATAAACTTATCTAAAAATCCTATTCAGCATTCTAGATCAAAACACATTGAAATAAAACATCACTTTATTCGTGATCATGTCAACAAGAAAGATATTGAATTAATTTTTGTTGACACTCAAAATCAACTTGCTGACATTTTCACAAAGCCTCTCGTTGAGGATAGTTTCAATCTGATCAAAGAAAAACTGAAAATCATTAAAAATCCACAAAATTCTGGTTGATTCGTGCTACTGCATAAAACGGAGAACGTTCATCATTCTCCTTTTCGCGAGGCATCATTCTTCGTTTTGAAACACCAACAGTTTTTATTATTTTAACATTTTCCCTCTCAAATCCAAAAAGGCAAAACTTGGCATTTAATGAGCTTTCCCTTTTGTCTAATGTGATGGCTGACACGCACACTTTACTTCTTCCCATATTGTTTTTCCTCCTTCCCTAGGCGCTAACTACTCCCATTGGACAGCAAGTAATCATTGCTTTTTCCCTTCATCTTCTCATGTCAGAAAACACTCTTCTTTCATCTTCTCACATTCTTCTGCATTAATCCTCTCACTTTCTAAATACACACTCAACTAATCACCCACTTCATCTTCAACCTTGAAACCACAAAATGGCTAGAACAAAAAAACCTGCTTGCAAAAACGCATCTCCTTGCACTCCCTACTCTTCTTCTTCCTCATATGAATCCATGGAGCGATCACCATCTCCACCACCCAGACCATCACCAGCACACACATCCCCTGTCTCTCCTCCTCCTACAACCAACGAACCCATCCTAAACATTCCTCCGTTAACTACCTTTCTTCCACCATGGAACACTCGCTCAACCTCCAGTCAAATCCCTCCTCACTTCCGTACACAAAACCCTCCTCCACGAAGGTCAATGAGGGTTCAATCTGGTATTGGAACTTCCCAATCATCAAACCCTAAAAATTTTGAACCATTGTATTTCGTTATTTCTGACTCTGATTCGTCTGACTCGTCTGATTTGTGCCCCCCTTCATCAGCAAGGGTACCTCCTCAGCGTACTCAAACCAAACCTACAACATCTCCAAATTTCTCAACACAAACACCAACGAACAAAAACTCATCAGAGACCACACCATCGATGTCAGAAAATAAATCAACAAACCCTATTCCTGTAACTCCTACAGAATCATCTTTTCCCTTTGAACCCCCACATTCAACTTCTCCCCTAAAACCAACTGAAATTCCCTCTCAAATCAACCCACAGAGCAATCCCCTAAGAACACAAACAGCAATCAAAATTGCTCGTTATCTTGCTCGCAAGAAGTTTCACACATCCCAGAAAAAGAAAAATTTTAAACCTAAACCCACCTCTCCAGATCGTTCATCAAAACGATCCCCACCTCCAGATCGTTCTGCAAACCGTTCCCCACCTCCAGAACGTTCTTCACAACATTCCCCACCTCCAGAACGTTCTTCCAAACGATCCCCATCTCCAGAAAGTACCCCTCCTCAGGAATATTCTCCCCACCCAAAACCCTCCCCACAACAACAAAATCAACGTTCTCCATCTCCTAAGTCCTCTTCTACCTCCACCTCTGCCTCGGAACCTCCTTCAAAGAAACAAATAAAGGCCACTCCTCCTCTTCTTTCACCAGAAAGCTCCAAACGTTTTGCTGCTAAATGGGCTCAACGCCCAGTTGGGGTTGGTCGTATCTTTCTGTTGGATACTTTGGAGATAAATGGCGTCGTTGTTCAGCATCACATGGATGCTCTTGGGTGGACCTCTTTTCTGAAAATTTCTGAATCATATTATCCAGAAGTTGTTCGTGCATTCTATTGTAATGCCCAAACTTTTGTTGACAAATCTCTCCTGATTTCCAACATCAAAGGAGTGGAGATTCGCCTAACCCCTGACATCTTGGTTTCTATTCTCCAGCTCCCCACAGAAGGCCCCTCTGTGTCTGGCGATCATTGGTACTCCGCTTTAAATCTCTGCAAGACGGATGTCTTTTCTGACCTGTTTGAGGAAGATTCCACTCGGCACCTCTCTACGTATCTTCAGCCACTTCCTAAGGTTTTTCACAATATGTCTCAACACACTCTTATTCCTCGTTGCGGCAGCCATGAATATGTATCTGATAATGATGTTTTACTCATCTATCATCTGCTCCATTGCAAACGTCTGAATCTACCCTATGTAATGCTTCAACACATGATCAATGCTGCCAACAAGGATTACAGAAAGAAAACTGTCCCCTATGGCATGATTTTAACAAAAGTGTTTCGACATTTTGGTGTTTCCCTTGCTTCTGAATCTTCTATGGATAAAATTTCTAAATTTTCGACAAAAAATCTCTCGCATATGCGTAAAATCTCATCCACCCAGACTCCTACTCCACCATCAAATGCATATTTTTCAATGTTTTTAGTCTTATTTATTTTTAATCATTCATTAATTTAAGGAGTTATTTGATATATTTTGTTGATTTTAGTTATTTGATTTAATGAAATGTTTATGGTCTTATTTCCTTAATTAAGTAGAGATTTTTTGTAGTTTTCTGTTGTGTCTTTGTTTTAGTGCAGTGCTAAATTTGAAGAGATATCAACATGACCTATGAAGAGTATTCCAACCATATTTGGAGTTGTAGATGTCCAATTTGAGTCAAACTACATGCCAATGACAACTTCATTCCACAGCTACAACTTTCATGAAGACACCATAATCAAATTCAGACTCGAAAGAGAAGAAAAATGTAGTATAAGTCAGACAACAGATGTTGTGCGCCTAAATCGCAAAAACCTGCGCCTGAGTCACATTTCAGCCTTTCTGACTCTATCCACTTGCTTATGCAGTGCAAATTCCGTGATGTAAGATCTACATTTTCTCATTATAAATATTTAATGAGATGTATGTTCATCATTTAATTTTATTAGCTAATTACTAGACTTTATATTAATTTTAATTATCATTTTTGGAGTGCATATGTTGTTATTTAATTTGACTCTATATGTCGCTAATTTTGGTGAAAAATAAATAAATAAATAAATAAACTATATAATGCCTCCGTATAAATTAGTTGAAATAATACTAATAAATTAATAATAATAATAGTAGTGTCATGTTTTGTTTTGTTCGGTTGTTAAAAGAATAACAATAAAAATAATAAAAAGGGGAAGCAATCATGTTAAATGGGTGTGGCCCATATGTCAATTACTAGTTACTAGCTACTGAGGGAGTATAAATTACAATTAGGTTAATAAAAAAAAATAGAGGGAGAGACTATTTTGATAGAAAAGACAACCATAAAAAGAGAAAAGAGAGGAGTAACCCTATTACCGATTTTGTTAAATAAGTCTCAGAAAAACATCGACTCGCACTTCTTAATCGTTGGATCGGGCTGATTTTTGGACACCAAGTTCGCAATATTCAGTTCTTTGATTTCAAAAGTCGGATCGGTGAAACGAAGTTCAGAGAGGGAGAAACCGTGCTTGCACAGCAGCAGGTGTGAAACAAGGGAGACAAGAGTTTGTGAAGCGTAATTCTAGAAACAACTTTGGTAACGGTAAGAGCATCACTCCATTCGCTTTCCTACTTGAATTATACGTGATATAAATATACTATGATGTTATGTATTTTCTTTGTTTGTATGTTATCTTCAAAATATGTGTTATATGAATTACATGTTTATGAATTATATTATGAGATTAAATGATTTGCGTATGTTGATTGATATTGGGTGAATTTTTCAATGTGATGACCTTGTGTCTAAGCTAGGTTGGTTTAGGACAATGTTGAATGGTCTTGGACGTTTTGGTTGAGTGATCTATTTTGTTACTAACTAAGGCAATGACATTCATGCATGCATTGGTGGCCTGAACTTAGTCACGAGTACGTGACGACAGTTCATCGCAAAGGCAATATGATTTAGAAGAATACTCAACGGTGGAGTACTGAACATGAAATTCTGAAGAGCATTTGTCCATCGGTGGGACATTGTCCAATGGTGGGACTCTTTACTCTACAGAGTGGTGATATTCCGGAATCATGCTTTGACATATAGTCTAATAAATAAGATTCATGCATCTTGGTTGATTTGTATCTTGGTGCTTTGTAATTTTTAACTGTTAATTGAAGTATATGATTATTTATATTTTTTCTATAACAACTATATATGCATGTCTATTTGCTCTATGTTTGATATTTGGAGATGACCCTAACATTTGGCAGGTGACATCCCCAATTTGCCTTCGTAGCCGGAGGGGTTTTCAGATGAATAGACGAAGTATTTCCTTTAATTTCTAAGATGGGTAGTGCCGGTTAGCTTTAGCGACTTTATTTTTGTTAGTCTCTAGTTCATACAAGTTATTATCCTTTTATTCTATTATGACATTTTTGAATCATAAAACTTAAGAATTTTTAATTAGTTATCGTTTGGTTAGTTAAATTTGTGTGTGATTATGTATTTTGTTTGCGCGAGAATTAAAACATTTTCATTAAAAAAAAAAAAGGAATCTTATTTAACTTAATATTTCAAGATGAAGTCCCAAAAAGTGGGATGTTACACGCGCCTTGGGCGCATGGCACACGGCCGAATGTATAAAAACGTGTTTTTTTCTCACTTTCTATGGATTTTTTTGACTATTGGGAAGGGGGGAAACTTGTGCCCTAGAAGAGAAACTCAAAGACAGTCGTTTCTAACACCATTGGAGCAGTTTTATCAGGAATCATTCATGAAACTTTCTTGTAATTCTTCTCTAATCTATATCTTTTATATCTCTTTCATGAATAATTAAACCATATTTGTTAGGGATGGGTGTAACAAGATGAAACCCTTATTTTTCTAATTTGATTTTTAGTTATATGAATGAATTATCGAATTATTTTTTTCATCTATGTGCTTAATGCTTTTTATTGCTTGATAAACATTAAAATATTCTATGATTCATATGTTGAAACGGAAGTGGACTTTACGAATGCTAGAGATGAGAAATTCATGAATTTGTAGTCTAGGGATAGATGCAGGTCATGAAACCAATTGAATTAGTTGCAAAGGCAATAGTTTAACAAGAGAATTCTTGCACGCTTGGCTTAATTCTAATATTAAATCCACCAAGGAATTAGGGGTTACTTTGGAATTAAATGTTCTATCACTGAGACATTAGGAGAATTCAGTAACTAGGATCAAATTAGACATCAAGGTTGGATTAGAAGTGAAACTCATTCTTGATATTTTTCTTATTATAAAGGATCAATTTTACTACCGTTGTTAGTTTTAAATATTTTTTCAATCAAATCGAAAACTTTTTGTTCAATTTTAGTAATTAAATATAATTCAATAGTAAAACTCAATCCTTGAGTTCAACACTCGGTACTATCATTTTATTATTACTTTCAACGATTCAATACACTTGCTAAAACGCTATCAAATATATATCCTTTAGCAGCTCCATTTACTATTGTGTCGTGTCAAGATCTCCAATGGTACTATTCCAAATGGATATATACTTCAGTATTTAAATAGAAATATTTTGAAACTAAAGAACATGGACATGGTTTGATATTCTGATACAATAATCAACAAAGTTGATCATGGAAAGAAAAAAGTTAACATTCAAAGAAAATTTCTAAAAGGTTATCGAATACGCCAAATGAAATATCCTCTTTACAGAGAATTATTAGAAATTGATGTAAGTCAATTAAGTTACTTTTATACACTTGAATGATATAGGATTCAATTGTGTTATACTCTCAATTAGAGTTAAACATCTGAAGAAATATTATGTGTCAACTCAGACACATACTTTTAATCAATGTAGTCAAGTTTGATAGTAGCAACAAATCTTTAATAAAGAAGCACCTGAAGAGGTGAAAGAATACCCAAATTCAAGAATACTCAAAGTTTGAAGATGATGAGTAAATAATACTTGTATGATATTGGATTAATATACTATTAAGTACTCAACTGTAATGCACAAAATCTCTCTATAAAGGAAGGATTAGATGTTGCAATAGTTTTTGTGAACCAATATAAAAATACTTGAGTCTTTTCTTTATCTCAATTTTGTAATTTAATTTAAATTCTTTATTATTCAACTCAAATTGTTTTACAATCATAAATAAATTGAATGTATTGTTAAATAACATATCTTTTGATTTAGCATAGAAAATGTTTTCATTAATGGACAACACAATTCAAACTCCCCTTTTTTGTGTTTGTAAGCGCCTTCAACTTTTCCATTCACTAGCGAGCTTGACTTTAACACCTTTGTCAACAAGCTCCAAGTCCATAACGGTTTCTTTCGTCCTCGATTGTTCAAATGAAACACAACAAATTAATCAATAAATTGTGAGATTTTTATAGATTTTTTAATTTCAGTGTGTGTGATGTTTGTGTTTGTACAAAAGATGAGTGAGAGAGTGGGTAAAGAAAGGTGTTTTAGATAATATGATAATCTTAGCCAAGGGTTCTTTCTCTTCTATTTGTGAGATTTTTAGTCTTTTCTTTTATCTATTATATTACCATTTTACATTAACATTGTGAGCTTTGTTTACTTTTATATACAAACCCTAGCCAAAAGTTTTTTCTCTTCTTCCTTGAAATAGCTCAACTCGTACCGCTATTAGCACTATTAGATTCCTTTGGAAGGCAAAAACTCGCTATTTCTTTTTTGTAAAAATCTGACCCTTACTGTTATTGGCACTTTTAATCACGACATTCTCGCCCCTCATTCCTCTCTATAGGAAATAACAAGTTTTTCCCTTTCGTAGGAATCGAACCTGGTACGTGAGGGATAAGTATTGTCGTCCCTTCACTCCCACTACCATGGCTCAATTGGTAGTGGAAATGAATAGATTGTGATACCTATCTCCCAGATATCGGGTTCGACTTCCATATAAGGCAAAAACTCGTTATTTTCTACATAGAGGAAAGACGTGCGAGGTCATGATTAACGGTACTGATAATGGTAAGAGCCAGACTGTTATATTCCTCTTCTATATTTCTATTTGATCACCATTATTGACATGATTTCAAAAAGCTTTTATTTATTTTAGGATCTACTATAAAGTGGTCTACAACTTTTGTGGAGTTTAGACTTTATTGGTTTCTTCTCAAGTAGAAATTTGGTTCCACTAGAACACTTATGGTTGTCGCTTAGTACTTATAATCAATACTTTGTTTGCCTCAAATTTGTTTCTTTTGATGTTTTCCTATTTTATTTGGCTATTTCTATTATTTGGTCAAACAATGGTTAATTAGTAAAAATTAAAATTTGAGTTCAACAAGTTTCTTAGCCAACAGAAATAGAAATTCTCCATTTTTGATTGGTTACTTTGTTTAAAGGAATTATTTCGATTTTCTTCTTCTGCTTCTAGTGCAATTTTGTTGGATTGATTTTGTTTGACCCTTGATTCTACTACTAAAAGATTATCCCTTTTTCCTTTTGTTCTCAATAATAGTGTTCGTTTGTATTTTTTTTTTTATTGTTTCAAATGGTTGGTAATAAGAACGTTTGTCTTTAATTTGTTAGTGTCCACCTTAATGAGCATAACTACTTTTATTGGAGTTAGGTGATGAAATTTGTTTTAAGCAAAAAGATATGTGGAGTTATGTTAATAGAACTTCTATTAAACCTATAAATAAAAAGGATGAAGCAAAAAATGCAAGAGAATTGTAAGTCTAATTTTGCAAAATGGTGTCATTTAGAAAGTGATATAAGGGCTCTTAAGTAAAATAATATGACAATTCAAGAATTATATTCGTAGTTGACTAATTTGTGAGATTAATTGACTCTAATGAAATTTGTTGAATTGAAAATTTTCTATGTGTACTTTGATAAGAGAGAAGAGCAATGTTTGTTTTGGTTTTTGTGATAATTTTGAAGACCTTCGTGGGGTTATTCTTCATCGTACTCCTATTTCTAGTATTGAGTCAGTAGTCAATGAATATGGTTGCAGAAAAAATCAAACTATAGACCTACTCCCATGTGTATAAACTCACTCTCATGTTTCAGATAATGTAATTCTCTCTGCTCATCCATTGGTTTATCTTGCTATTGTTCACGAAGAAAAACCAAAAGAAAGAGTTGGACTTGGAAGGGATAAATGTGCATTTTGCAAAGAAAAATGTCACTGAAAAACAAATAATGTTATAGAGCTTTCTTCTTTTTAATTAATAGATTAACTATCTCATCAAATTGATTTACACATTAACAGAGTAATTTTTAATTATTCTAACTATTGTAATCATTCAAACTATCTTACAAATAATTACAAATAATGTTATATAGCTTTCTTCTCTTCAATTAATAGATTAACTATCTCATCAAATCCATTTACACATTAATGGAGTAATTTTAAATGATTCTAACTATTGTTTTCGTTCAAACTATCTTGTCTAATTAATTAACACATTAAATAGTTGTGTTTTAATGATTCTAATTATTGTAACCCACCAATTATCTCATCTAATTGATTATTCCACACTTAATCTATTAACCAAGGACTTAGTTCGTTAATCTTAGTTAAACGTTGACACTTAGTGATTTTCTATATTTTCATGTTACATAATCGATTAAATTTGATTGTGTTTTCAACACCTCTAATCGATTAATATGCCCTATTTATTTATTTATTTATTTATGATTATATCACGTTCACAAACCCTCTCCGTCCTAAATATGTATGTCAACAAGTAAGACATATTCATCATCAACATTGATACCATTTTGAAGAATACAACCCTTATTGCTATTTATTTATATAAAGGCTATCTTAATCATCAACATTATCAATATTGATTCCATTTAAAAGAAAATAATCCATTTGGTGACATATGTATCATAAAAGATATCCTAATAATCAATAAAACAACATAATCATTGTCGCAATCGTACACAACTCTATCAACCATTATTAACTTTTAATACCTTTTAATTAAGGTTAACCAGGTTACTTTTGATACTTTGTTCTTCAATTATTCAGATTACCTAATCGATTAAGTCATTTACTTAGACAGTTTCATCAATTATAATAATTCTAATCAATTAACTATCGCATCAAATTGATTAACACTTTAAGTTAGTCAATTTTAATGATTATAACTATTTTAATAAATTAACTATCTCACATAATCAATTAACACATTAACTTAATCAAATTTAATGATTTTATTGGTTTTTATTGATTAACTCTCTCATCTAATTGAATAAATTTCACTTAACCCATCAAACAAAGACTTAATTCAATAATCCTAGTTACAACAAGTAAACATTTACGGCTTGTTTGATTGTGTTTTACTTTTTAGTTCTTAAAAACT
>JBBPBT010000345.1:244521-257914 GCA_037974875.1 Cicer bijugum | reverse complement strand
ATATTATCATCGTAAATCAAGTCATCCTCCCATATAATTGTGAAAGATTAACATTTTGAATTGAGTGAGATTCATATAAAGATTTGATTTCTTTAGATATATTTTTCTATAAATACCAGATAGAGATTGAACTATGAGTATCAATCATTGTGACATATGATGATGGCTCTTTATTATAATAATAATAATTATTATAATTATTATTATTATTATTATTAATAAGTAAATATCAACAAGTGCTCTATTCGAACATGAAAATAAAGTATTAAAATTGTATTAAAATTTATGTATTTAATTTTTAAAAATTTAAATTTTATTATTTTAAGTGTAAAATTTCTATTTTTAAGATTACTTTTCAGAACCCAAAAAAAAACCTTATTGTTATTATTATGGAAATGTAAGAAAAATCAACATAGAAAATAATGATGAGAAGAAGGGATTATTACGAGAGGGTAGGGGAATATCAAAGAAGAGGACACGGTGAAAGGATTTGGTGACATGTGAGTGTTTGCCTATTGGAATCATAGTGGCCCATGCCAGAGAATAATATGGTATCTAGCAATGATGATATACCCCTAACCCTTTTCTACCACCAATTTCTTCTCTATGGTGTACTCTGTTTCTCTCAGTTTTCAGTGTCATGTTCAGAAAGAGGGAGTGACACTACTGCAATCAATACATTCTCATAGAATAGCTATTGATTACATTTTCAATGTCCTTATCCAGCTTTTACATATTTCTAGTCAGAAAATTAAGCATAACTTTGCATATGCACCCTTTCCTATTAATCTTGTCCTCTCTTTACCTATTTATGTTAAATATGGACAATATATCGTGTTAGCTTTAAATTGTATTCTTTTACTTTTTTTTCTATTCACTATCCTACTCGCATGTTGTGATTCGATTATTAGCCCGTTATTATTGTTATATTTTTTTTTTTTACGGAAAGCCGGTTATTATTATACAGTGAAAAGTTGTTTGGAAATTGGTTCGCATTTTTTTTCGTAAAGTAATTATTACCCCTAACTACATTTTAATATAATATTTTTACGATGTCTACCTTATAAATAATGAATAATTATAAAGAATTTTCTTTCGCAAACGTATGTTTCACGAACATTAACATTATACAGTGAAAAGTAGTTTGGAAATTTGTTCACATTTTATCATTTCGATATCATAATTTTACAGTGTCTACCTTATAAAAAAGAATTAATTATTAAAATGTATTGAAAAATATGTTTCAAGAACAAGGGTGGCAACAAAAGCAGTCAAATTTGACCCGATCTACTTTGCTGACTAGGTGGGTAGGTCCCCATTTTAGTATGTGGTACAGTATAACTGATCTAAGGGAGTCAGAGTAAAACTACTAAGAAATTTTTTTCCCGAACTTCCAAGCTTATTCTCCTACTATCACGTTATATATAAATTATTTAATTTACTTTTTTAAAAAATTATTATTATTTTATTTTAATAAGTTAAGAAAAAATTTAAAATAAATTTCCAAACACATATTTTTTTTAAAATTTGAATTTTCTATTGAAAAAAATTTTGATATATAAAAAATTCAAATTTTTAAAATATATCTAAAAGTTTGGTTAAATTTTCTGTTACAACAAACAGTGCTGAAAATAGGTACATAAAGATCAAAAAAAAAATTTCCAACCGAAAATATTTTTTTTTAATATTTTCTAATATTTAAAGTTCAAATATTTTAAAATACATGAGTTTCATAAAAGAAAATTAAAATTTTTCGAAATTGGAGTGATGTGAAAAAATGATAAAATATATAATTTATATAAAATATAAACAAATATGAGAGGTCATGATAAAATTTTCAATTGATAAAACAGCTATTCTAGATTTATAAAAAGAAAATTAAAATTTTACTTAATAAAAACATCTAACAAAGTTCTATACTAAATAAAAAACTTTCATACTTTTAAATTTTAAATTAATAAAATATTTTCCAAAATTAATATTTTTTTAATAAATGTTAAATTATTAAGTAGTTTTTATTCTAAAATGTAATTTTAAATAAAAAAAATATAACAATTTTATTAAACTGTTATTATAAATTTTAAAAGACTTTATAATAAAATTTGCTCGTTTGGCCCTACTTGTGTTGCACAATGAAAATCAACCGGACAATGAAAATAAAATTGGACTGAACTAGCAGGTTCAACTTGGTTCATATGTAAACTAAGATTGCCCGTGGTTTTTATAAATTATAGCCTCGAAAAACCGGTGATCAGTCAAATCAGGATTGGAACTCAAAAATCGAACCGGTAGTTACTCAAAAACCGGTTTCCAATTTTTTATTTAAAAAACCCAGTGTTATCTCTCACATCTCAAAAATAGCAATGCAAAATAATTTAGATTTAAGAATGTGTAGATGCAAAAAGAAGAGGAGAATGGAAGATGCTTGGTTGTGAGAAAAAGAAGAGAATAGCAGAACAAGATAACAAAAAAAAAGGATGTTTGTGTATAGCATATCAAAGCGTTCATGATCGCAATTCCTTACTGTACTTATGACAGATGGCCATTGCAGCACTTTGGTTTTTCCTTCTACGTATCCAAAATTTTGAGTTTTCGAAATTTCTACTATGAAAAAAAAATTTATGCATTTTGTTTACATATAGAAAATTTAATTTTTTAAAATTTTCAATATGAATTTTATTTTTCTTAATTTATTTTACTGAAAATTTCATTTTCAAAATTTTTAGTATGTAAAATATTTTTCTCTTTTTTCTATACATTAAAAATTTCAAATTTAAAATGGATTTTTGAAAACAAGTTTCATACTAAAAATTTTGTATTTGTGTGGTGTAAAAAATTGGTTCAAAATTTTTCAATATAATAAGATGAAAATAATATGAATAAAATTAGATTTTCAAGTATTGTGGGGGTAGGGATCAAAAGTGTGGGGATATAAACTTCAGTTTTCTTTTTAACTATTCTATTAAATATAAACTATAATTGGGTCTAACTTATACTTTATAAGATATGATTTTCCTAAAATATATATAAAAATTAAGTTTTACATTAATATTTGATATGATTTTTATTTATATATTTTTTTAATTGTTTAACCATAATTGAATTCCAATGTTTTAAAAATTGGCTCTAACACTAACTCGACCAGATTACAAAGTGATATGGTTACTAGTTGAATGTTGGAGTAATATATTGAAGTGTATGATTGAATCAGATAACTTGATCTTTATAAAAAACAATTATTTATATTCAAAAGTTTGTATGATAAAAAAAAAGTATAAAAAATTGATTATGTTTTATAAGTTATGATTTCCCTAAAATATATATATAAAAATTAAGTTTTGCAATAATATTTGATACGGTTTTTATTTATGTATTTTTTAATTATTTAGTTTAGTCATAATTGAATTCGATGTTTTAAAAATTGACTCTAAGACTAACTCTGCGAAGTTACAAAGTGACGTGATTATTAATTAATTGTTGGAGTCATGTGTTGATTCGTGTGACCGAATCAGATAATTCTGTCTTTATAAAAAGCAATTATTTATATTTAAAAATTTGTGTGATAAAACAAAAACTTAATTTATATACATTATTTGTTTAAATTTTTTAAATTATCAATAAATTATAATCATCAAATTATTAAAAATATTTGAGATTAATTATGATCATTTTAAAGTCATAATATAAATAATTATTATTGGTCGAATATAAAACTTTGTATAGGAAAATGAATCTCAAAAAACATATATCCATTTATACTTTTTATCAGTTTATAGTAAAAAAAAATTAATTTATACTTTTTACGAATTTAATAACAAAAGCTATAATAATAATCATGCGACATTTATTATAATAATAAATATAACATAACATTTTTTAGAACTTTTCGTAACGTTATTGATTTTTAAGAACTTTTCTTATTGATTTTGAGAAGGGTTCGTATGCATAAAAAAGGAAAAAGGCTTCAGGAAGAAAGATAAAAAAAACAAGAAAATTAAATTTGTGCTGCCATCCTACCATTTCTTCTTCTCTGAAAATCTACTAGTGCATCTTTATTTTATTTTATTTTAATTTTTTTCCGTGCGTTTGTTCTCCTCTGTTTATATTTCGTTTTTAATATTTTGAACTAAGCCGGTTTAGAAAATTGGACGACTCACCGATTTCACTCGATTTTGACCAAATCACACCAAACTTTGACAAGTTCAAATGCATGTCTGTTGACTAGGTAGATCGGCTCAGTCTTTCCTTTAATCCACGGTCATAAAAATTTAATTATTATTTTTTGTCAATTTTGACTGACTTTCTTGATTAATCAATGTAGATGAGATTTGTTCGGATCGGTCAATAGACATTATACTTTGAATTGTGAATTTAACATTTAAATTTGAATATAAAACTTGCCACATGTGATGTTTTTTAGTAGGATGTGATGAAAAAAATTAAAAGGAAGTTTGAAATTTTGGAAGTTAATTGCTCTTTTGAAACACGTGATAAGATTGATAAATGATATAATATAAAATTTGATAAAAATAAGAGTGATAAAATTAATAGTAATCTATTTTATGTTTGACATGTACATAATAATAAATAATCTAATTTTATTATTCGTACATTCGTATGATGTACCGATGAATGACATCAAATTTTTCAAGAATAAAATTTTATTAAATATTACAATTAAAAACTCTAAAAAAAATGTTACATGTTGGATTATTTTATTTTGGACTAGTATAGTCGAATTAATTTTTGTCTAATACTCATATTAATTAAATGTCAAAATATTAGAATGTGTAGTCTCACTTATATAATCATTATTATTGAATTTAATTGAGATTATTGTTATTATTAAGCATTTATATTTCTATTCCATATAGGATAAAGAGAGACCCCTATCTGTATTCCACTAGTGATAATAAAGAGGTGTGGAATCTCAATAAACTTTCCACTATTGGGCTTTTTCTTGTGGTACTTGGATGAACTAACTTACCTATTATTTATTATTGCAAGTCACAATAAACTTTTCATATTCACCCACTGTTAGAAGTGTTTAATAATACAATAATCTCAATTAAATCCAACAATAATAATCACATAGTTGAGATTAACACTAACAACACATTATAATATTTTGACATCTAATTAATGTGAGTATAAGACAAAAATTATTTCGATTATGTTAGTCTAAAATAAAATAATTCAACAATCTTCTACTTAAACAAATAATACGTGGCCACAACAAGATGTCAAATTAAAAAAATAAAAAATAAAAAATTGAACTAACATTTTCAAAATATGGTCCAAAAACAAGATCATAAGCGTCATAGTATCATTTTGATAAGAAAATTGATATCATATATGCCAAACACTCATATTTTGATGACTCAACAACAACATAAATGTGATATATGAGAAGGGATACAATTGATGAATCACATGATTCTAAAATAATGGCCATAGCATTTACTATATATATTCTCCCACTCTAACTCAAGGTATCAAAAGATCTCTCAACATCCATATAAGTTACATGATCTACAAAATAAAATAAAACTTTAACAGTCAAACCCTTAGTTAAGGTTGTAAGATTTATGGGTCACATATGTAATTAATTAATAAAGTGTGTTAGGGTCATTATATAATTAGCCAATAAATTAGGGGTCAAATAATACATAACAGTTTATGGCTAAAGAGCATAATAGTTATAAAATTAATAGTGTAGATACCAGACGGTTTCTAATTTAATGAGGGACTGAATTAGTAATACTGCAATTTGGGATATAACTAATAATAGTTATATATAGGGGTAGTGGTCCCCAAGGCAAACACAACAAGACTACTCAATTTCACAAACCCTAAGGAGAAAACTCTCTGGTTCTCTGGTTCTCTCTATCCCCATCAAGAGAGCAAGGTCTTCAAGGTGTTTTGCTGAGGAAGATCACCCAACCCATTGGCTTTATCATCATCCCATGAGTTCATCAATGGCAATTCCCACAGGTACGCTTCCGCCTTTGGTTATTCATCATGTAATTGGTATGTATTAAAGAGCATAAGGTTGTAGGGATTGTATTCCAACAATTGGTATCAGAGTCTACCATGTTTAATTCATGATGAAATTCGGTTATTGTCTTTGTTTTTAGGATTCAATTTGGGAATTTTGACATGATTGAAATCTTAGGGTTTGTAATTTGGGAATATCCATATTTTTTGTGTTGCTCAATTTATGGTGTGCAATTGTTTTTTTTTGTCACAGCATATTATGTCATGTATTCTTTTATGTTAATTAACTTGGGTTTGCTAAAGACTGTTATTACTAAATTCTTTTGTTCTGGACCGTATCTGCCTCTGAGTTCTATCATGTAATAGCGACTTATGACTCACTATATTCCTCTGTTAGTCTAGTATGATCTTGAGGAAATAATACTGATTGTATATATGCTTTTTTTGTGATTTATAAAGGCAGAATATCAACTATTGTCATACCCTTGCTAGAATTGAACTCGAATTGCAGATGTTGTGCAATGAAATTATTGCTAATAAATAAGTTTGAGTTGAGGAGACTTGATATATGCCTGGTTGCTCCTTGTCCTTTATACAGTAAATATGGGTTTGCAATTTTCAAGGAAATCAAGCTTTATTTGGACAATTTATGCATTTTAATTTTTTTTTAAATGATTAATTGATTCTAATTCTATGAATGATGCTACAGTGTATCTCAATCAAATATTATCAGTAGGATGTGTTGCCTTAATAATTTAATTTTGTTTTTTGTTTAAAGAAAAACAATTTTGTTCCTGTTGAGACTTTTGAGTCAAACTCAAGACCTCCCATTAAATTAATTGAGCTACATGGTTATGTGATTTCAATTTAGCAGGATTTTTTTTTTGATAATTATCATTTTTTCTTTTGATAAAACAATAATTATCAAATACTAATAAACACAATTTATATTAGTGGACAATATTTTTTTTTGAAATATTGTTTTATTTGGATATAATAAATATATGTTCAAGTCAAGTTTGACATTCTAAATGAGTTAATTGAAACTTGACGTCGCCAAAGTGACCTCTCTTGTCTAAATTGCTCGTGAAGAGTGTCAAATGGGTGTGTATATGTTTATTCATGCGAGTATTAACCGGCCCAAAGGAAGGTTAATATTTGGCAGAATTACATATACACCTGCGATGATAAATGTGTGACAATTATTTGGTATACATGTGAGCAGTAAATCGGCCCAAAGGAAGGTTTATTGTTTGACATATCTTATTGTCAATATTTGATCGTTGCAGCAAGAGTACCACTAGCAGTTGGTGTTATTGTGCAAAGACTTGACATCAATGGTGCACCGGGTATCTTGAGATGGGTTTAAATTCCATGATTTGAACATATGTATTTATTTATTTATTGATTTATTATCTTATAATGTGAGTTTCTAAGTTTCGTTCTTTATTCAATTCCCACAGCATCTATTGCTTCCATATCTGCAAATTTGAGTTCTTTTCCTGTTCTTAATGGGACAAATTTTAAGGAATGGGAAGAGAACATTCTGATTGTTCTTGGCTGCATGGATCTAGACCTTGCATTAAGAATTGATCGACCCCCTACTCCTAAGGACTCTAGTTCTTTTGAGGAAAAATTAGAGTATGAGAAATGGGATCGCTCAAATCGCATAAGTCTTATGTTCATAAAGCGTGGCATTCCTGAGGTCTTTAGAGGTGCTGTCTCGGATGAGATAGATACAGCTAAAAATTTCCTTGTTGAGATGGAAAAACGCTTTGAAAAAAGTAATAAGGCTGAAACAAGTTCTTTGCTTCAGAATTTAATTTCCATGAAGTATCAAGGCAAGGGAAATATAAGAGAGCACATTATGATGATGTCCAACATTGCTTCTAAGCTTAAAGGACTAAAGCTTGAGTTGTCAGATGACTTACTCATTCATTTAGTATTGCTGTCTCTTCCTTCGCAATTCAGTCAGTTTAAGGTGACTTATAATTGTCAAAAGGAGAAATGGACTCTTAATGAGCTCATTTCATTATGTGTGCAAGAAGAGGACAGGCTGAAGCAAGATAGGACTGAAAGCGCTCACTTTACTAGCATCTCTAAAGACAAGGGCAAAAGGAAAAGAATTGAGGAGCCCAAGAACAAAGCTGTTGCTAAGGGTCCAGAACAAAAGAAGCATACTAAGGATAACAACTGCTTTTTCTGCAGGAGTTCTGGACACGTGAAGAAGGATTGTGCCAAATATCACGCTTGGCGTGTTAAGAAAGGTATGATTCTGTCTTTGGTCTGTTCTGAGGTTAATTTAGCTTCAGTACCTGGAAACACTTGGTGGTTAGACTCTGGTGCAACTACTAACATCAATGTTTCAATGCAGGGTTGCCTGAACTTCCGAAAGCCTAGTGATACTGAAAGATGCATCTATGTAGGAGATGGGAAGAAGGTAGAAGTTGAAGCCATAGGAAAATTTAGATTATTATTAAGTTCCGGTCATTATTTGATTTTAGAAGACACTTTTGTTGTACCGTCATTTAGACGGAATTTGGTCTCTATTTCTTATTTGGACGAATCAGGATATTATTGTTCATTCAAGAATAAAGAATTTACTTTGTCTTTAAATTCGAATGTTGTTGGAACCGGTTTACTTTCTGGTTATGATAATCTTTATTTGTTGGAAACTGTGGCTAACTATAATGAAACCTTGAGTGTGGAATCACGTGGTACTAAGCGAAAAATTGACAATTTCAATTCAGGAGTGCTTTGGCACAAGCGTCTAGGTCACATCTCTAAAAATAGAGTTGAACGACTTGTGTCAGATGGAATTTTAGATTCCATTGACTTCACAGACTTTAACGTTTGTGTAGCATGCATTAAAGGAAAACAAACTAAAGATAAGAAATTAGGCGCATATAGAGCTGCAGATGTCTTAGAATTGATACATACGGACATCTATGGGCCATTTCCAACTCCTTCTTGGAATGGTCAACAATATTTTATATCATTCATAGACGATTATTCTAGATATGCCTATCTTTACCTAATTCACGAAAAGTCCCAATCAATAGACGTGTTCAAATCCTTTAAGGCAGAAGTTGAGAATCAACTTAATAAGAGAATTAAAAAGGTCAAATCTGATCGTGGTGGTGAATACTACGGCAGATATGACAGTTCAGGTGAATAACATCCGAGACCATTTGCCAAATACCTAGAGGAATGTGGAATCGTCCCACAATACACTATGTCGGGGTCACCCAACATGAATGGTGTAGCTGAAAGACGAAACAGAACTCTTAAGGATATGGTAAGGAGTATGATTTGTCATTCCACCTTGCCAGAGTCACTCTGGGGAGAGACATTAAAAACAGCAGCATACATTCTTAATAGAGTACCAACTAAGGCAGCAGCTAAAACACCTTATGAGCTTTGAATTGGGCATAAGCCTAGTCTGAAGCACCTTCATGTTTGGGGATGTCCAGCTGAGGCAAGGCCTTATAGGCCGAATGAAAAGAAATTTGAACCCCAAACAATTAGCAGCTATTTTATAGGGTATTCAGAAAAATCAAGGGGCTATAAATTTTATGATCCTAATTTGAGAACAATTTTTGAGACGGGAACGACAACGTTCTTTGAGGATATTGAGTTTAGGGGGAAGATTAAGGTCAAAGATTTTGTCTTTGAGGAAGAATAGGTAACAATTCCAGAACTGATTTTTCCACCAATTGACTTTCCCATTATTGAACAAACTCAAGATGATCTGGTTGTTCAGGAAGAACAAAATCCAGGTCAAATTCAAGATCCTCAAGAACAAGTGCCTCAAGAGCCAGCTCCATTGCGGAGATCCACTAGAGAAAGGAAAAATGCTATTTCGGATGATTATGTAGTATTTATCAATGAGGTAGAGGAAAATGTTGGCATGACGGAAGACGACCCGATCAACTTTCATCAAGCCATGCAAGATCCTCGTTCAGATAAGTGGATCAAAGCAATGAATGAGGAGTATAAGTCTATGCAAGACAATTCAGTTTGGGAACTTATCCCATTACCTGAAGGAGTGAAACCCATTGGTTGCAAATGGATTTTTAAAACCAAGCGGGATTCCAATGGTAATGTGGAGAGATATAAGGTACGTCTTGTAGCTAAGGGTTATACTCAAAAGGAGGGGATTGATTATAAAGAGACTTTCTCTCCGGTTTCATCGAAGGACTCTTTAAGAATAATCATGGCTCTTGTTGCTCTCTTTAATTTGGAGCTTCATCAAATGGATGTAAAGACAGCTTTTCTCAATGGCGGCATTGATGAGATGATCTATATGGTGCAGCTAGAAAACTTTGTGTTGGGAGACCCAAAGAATATGGTGTGCAAACTAAGAAAATCCATTTATGGGCTAAAACAAGCTTCTCGTCAATGGTACCATAAATTTCATCAAGTAATTCTCTCATTTGGTTTTGAGATGAATACAGTTGATGATTGTGTGTATCATAAGTTCAGTGGGAGCAGACATATTTTCCTGGTCTTGTATGTTGATGACATATTGCTTGCCACTAACAATATAGGCATGTTGCACGAAACTAAGAAATTTCTATCAAAGCATTTTGAGATGAAAGATCTTGGTGACGCCTCTTTTGTATTAGGAATTCAGATACACCGAGACAGATCTCGAGGTATTCATGGATTGTCACAAAAGAGCTATATCGATAAGGTTCTCAAAAGGTTTGGGTTACAGGATTGCAAACCAGGGGACACCCCAGTTGCTAAGGGAGACAAGTTTAGTCTCAAACAGTGCCCTAAGGAAAGTTTGGAAATTCAAGAAATGCAAAAGATCCCTTATGCTTCAGCTGTAGGGAGTCTTATGTATGCCCAAGTATGTACGCGTCCAGACATAGCGTTCATAGTAGGGATTTTAGGCAGATATTTAAGCAATCCAGGTCTTGACCACTAGAAAGCAGACAAGAGGGTCATGAGATATTTGAAAAGAATAAGAAACTACATGCTCACATATATGAGGTCAGACCAGTTAGAGATCACTGGGTACTCTGACTCGGATTTTGCGGGATGCCAAGACAGCTTAAGATCAACTTCAGACTATGTCTTTCTGTTAGCTGGTGGAGCAGTTTCTTGGCGTATTGCCAAGCAAGGTCTTACTGCTTCATCAACCATGGCAGCAGAATTCGTAGCAATTCATGAGGCATTTGACCAGGGCATTTGGCTGAGAAATTTTGTCACGGGGCTGCAAATAGTTGAAGGGATTGAAAGACCACTCAAGTTGTATTGTGACAATAGATCAGCAGTCCTGTATTCTAACAATAATAGGAGCTCAACCAAGTCAAAGCATATTGACATTAAGTTCCTAGTTGTTAAAGAGAGGGTACAAAGTGGACATATATCCATAGAACACTTAAGGACAAACTCCATGATTGCTGATCCACTCACTAAAGGTCTACCACCCAAGGTCTTTCATGAGCACACTGCTCACATGGGTGTGCTATAGTTTGAGGAATCTTGATTTTAGTGGGAGTTTTGTCCATTATGTAATTCATGTTCTATGTTTAATTGTAAAGTACAAATACATTGAATTTGGACTTTCTGATCAGAAATAAAGTTTAAAGTATTCAGTTTTTTTTTTTGGTTGCTTTGTACATTTAAGTTATGGTATGATCTCATTCGGTAAAGTAGGACCAGTTGAAAATTGACATGCATTGACCAACTTCATGTAATTCTCATGCTACACTTTTCATAATGGGTCTATGTCATTTAGTTGTGTCAGTACGGGTGATCAGTGGTAGGTTTAGTTATGCTTATTATGACGAAAGCCTCTTTGGTTCCATGTGCTGATATGATTAATGGACGAGACAATTTGGGTTATGCTCAAGGAAATTATAATGACATTTTTTGACGTCATAAAGTCTAACACACTCTTAAGGATACATGTGTGACCAGTGGGAGATTGTAAGATTTATGGGTCACATATGTAATTAATTAATAAAGTGTGTTAGGGTCATTATATAATTAGCCAATAAACTAGGGGTCAAATAATATATAATAGTTTATGGCTAAAGAGCATAATAGTTATAAAATTAATAGTGTAGATACCAGGCGGTTTCTAATTTAATGAGGGGCTGAATTAGTAATACTGCAATTTGGGATATAACTAATAATAGTTATATATAGGGGTAGTGGTCCCCAAGGCAAACACAACAAGACTACTCAGTTTCACAAACCCTAAGGAGAAAACTCTCTGGTTCTCTGGTTCTCTCTATCCCCATCAAGAGAACAAGGTCTTCAAGGTGTTTTGCTGAGGAAGATCACCCAACCTATTGGCTTTATCATCATCCCAGGATTTCATCAATGGCAATTCCCACAGGTACGCTTCCGCCTTTGGTTATTCATCATGTAATTGGCATGAATTAAAGAGTATAAGGTTGTAGGGATTGTATTCCAACAAAGGTATCTACCACAATAAACTAGGTATGTATTCAAGTATCTCCCACATACACCAATTATATAAACAATATCAAGATATGTACACATTTGAACATATGTATGACTCATGACACCAGAAGCATACGAAACCATTTCATTTTTTTTCTTCATTTCTTTATCATTTCTTAGACCAAATAAAACGCTTTTTTAAATATACCAATTCATATAAAATATCAATAGCTAACGTCATTGTAATCCCGCCTAATGGTATTGAATTACAAAGCACAATTAAATCTCATAACATCTAAACTACGACTTTAGAACTAATATCAATAGGATATTAAATCTCTAAATTTGTAATACTCAATAAATTTATCAAAGACTATACCATTTTCACTATAAGTCTCTACATAATAAACAAAAGAATATTATTAAATAGATAATATTTGTGTCTCAAATTTATAGATAATTGACATATAAGATTCTACCACTTAATAGAGAATAATAGTTGAGTTATCAATATAAATTTTTTTTTTGATTGATTAAAGTTATTGTTGAACTATCTTCTCTATCAAATATGATCATGTCAAACAATGTCACATTGATAAGATATGTTTGATGCTTTGCATAATAACATTACAATCAAAATCCCAAATAATAGGTCTCAAGAGTAATATAATAACACAATGTACAATTGTCATGGGACACTAATTTTAATACTCATAGGATACTCTAAGTGTCATTAACATGGGTATAAACCGAATACTAACAAAATTGTATAAACAACAACACATTAATGGAGTATGATTATTATAAATATGATGTTAATTAAAATAAAAATAAATTAAATTATTTATTTAAAACAAAATCCATACAATTGTACTTACGATAGATAGATGAGATTATAATTATATAAATAAAAAATTCTTAAGCTTAATAGAATAAAATAAATTAATGTCATACATAAAAAAATATTTAA